>JAQQSK010009817.1:0-12924 GCA_028658325.1 Potorous gilbertii | reverse complement strand
CTATTTTGAAAGGAAATTATGATGCTTCAGCTCATTTAC
This sequence comes from Potorous gilbertii, assembly GCA_028658325.1. Lineage (NCBI taxonomy): Eukaryota > Metazoa > Chordata > Mammalia > Diprotodontia > Potoroidae > Potorous > Potorous gilbertii. The sequence continues at coordinate 12,885 of JAQQSK010009817.1, read as the reverse complement.
ATGTAACTTTTAGGACTTGAGAGATTAATAACAAAAAAGAAAAATCATATAAAGATTAGCAGACCGAGATGATTAAATAACGGCAATTGATTTCATAGGGGAAATTTGGTGAGTTTTTACCTCATAAGAGATACTTGGGTATTTGCCCACCTGAAGATTTTTATTTAATTCACTAAAATATTTAAAGAAGCTGAGATGATGGTGGTCAAGAATGGACAAGAGAGTACAATTTATCAGGGAATCAAAAAGTAATTTTGTTGGCACTGTTCAAAGCAATTATTTGCCAGAGAAGTTAGCTGGCAAGACGGCCTTCTCTGCTAGTTTTTGATTAGCTGAATAAAAAAAGAATTCCAGCTACTGCCCTTTAATGCTATCTAGAACTTAAGAGAGGTAAAGACTCAATATTGCATGCTGCTCTTAACTGCCCCTGTGGTTTAAAAGGAAAAGGCAAAAAGAAGAAACCTTTTTTACCTATTTTGATGTATTAAAAGAGATCCTGAGGTCTAATTGAATAATACAGAATCCTGGTGAGTGAACAAGTTACTAGGGTCTGTCCAGGAAACCAACTTGAGTTTTGCTGTGAGAACTGTCCTGATAAGATAATGAAACATTCTAGTGAATAAATTTAAGTGAATAAAATTAAGTGATAAATTTAACAGCTTGATGAGCTTTGCAGTTCCCTGGCTTAGAGAAAACTGCTAACCAATTCCATAAGGTTATATTCTTAAAATTTTATGAGTAAATGTAAGATAGATTTGAGACACTACAATTTTGTGATCCCAAAAATTCATTACCCATCTAGGAGACACTCCAAAATCTATTGCGCATTCATATGATCATTGACTAATTTTATCACTAGTCAAAATCAATAACAATTTTAAAAGAAGATAAGAAGACACTGCATAACTTATAATAAATTCAATCTAATCTACTGAACAAGCTGTTCACTCCAAAAAAAAATGGGAACTATATAAAAGACATGAGACCAATTCATAGAGAAGTTTAATTGATGTAAAATAGTCTCCACAATGAAGAGAACAAAAGAGATGAGAAGATACTTCGATCAATAAATACTTGACGTTCTGACTATAAAGGAATCGCGTTCAATGGCAGCAACAATATAGAGTAAGAACTCATTTGAAAAATATTATAGAAGGACAAGATTGGAAATGACGATCTTTATCACTTCACAAAATTACAAAAAATCAGTAAAATGGGAAAAGAGACTAAAGAGTCTCAATCAGCAAATAAATATGTATTAAGCACCTACAATGTGCCAGACACTATACTAAATACCAATGAAACAAAAAGAGGTAACAGTCTCTGCCCTCAAGGAGTTCACAATCTAACAAGGGAGATAATAAGCAAACAAATGTGTACAAAAAAACTGCACACAGGATAAATAAGAGGTACTTAACAGAGAGAAGTCACTAGAATTAAAAGGAGTTGGGAAAGGCTTTTCTATAGAATATGAGACTTTACTTGAGAGCTGAAGAAATCCATGGAAGCCAAGAGGCAGAGATAAGGAGTGCAAACATTCTATGCATTTTCAGCAAGATAAAATTCCTAGAGCTGAGAGACGAATCAAAGAGGAGGTCAATCCTTTCTGGCCTGGATCTGTCACTGGATGAGAGAGTATTTTGGGAAAGGGTGTTTTAAATGTAAGAATCCTAGAAAGGTAGAGAACTGAAATGGTTTGTAAAGAGCTTTGAAAATAAAACAGAAAACCTTCTATTTGATCATGGAAGTGATTATGGGGATTACTGAGTAGGAGAGGGACATAGTTAGAAATGAGTTTTAGGACAATCCCATTGGAGGTTGAGTGGAGGGTGAATTTGGAGGGTAGAGAGATTTGAGCAGGCATTGAGTAATGTAAGTATGAGGTAATGAGGATCTCTACAAGAGTGGTCAAAGAGTCAGAGGGGAGGAAGACATATTTTCAAGAGATGTTGCAAAAGTGAAACTGACAGACTTTATTAACAGATTGAATATGGAAGATGAGAAATAATGAGGAGTTAAAGATCACTGCTAGGGTGTAAGCTTGGGGGCCTAAAAGGATTTTGTTGCCCTTGACAGTAACAATGGAAGTTTTGATGCGGGGAGAGTTTAGGAGGAAAGATAATAAATTCATTTGGGGATGTACTGAGTTTAAGATGTCTACTAATAGCTGGAGATATGAAATTGGAGATCTGCAGAGAGATTAAGGCAGGGTAGTTAGCTTTGAGTGTCACTAGCATAGAGATGCTTATTAAATCCATGGGAGCTGATGAGATCACCAAGTGCATTAGTATAGAAGGAGAAGAAAAGAGGGCCAAGGAATACAGTTAGAGGGCATGATCTGGATCAACATTCAGCAAAGGAGACTGAGAAGAAATGATCTCATAGGAGAAAAGTCAGGAGAATGGTGTCCCAGAAACTTAGAGAGAAGGAAGCGTCAAGGAGAAGAGGGTGATCAATAATGTCACAGACCATAGAGATGTCAGGGAAAATGAGAATTAAGAAAAATCTTCTAGATTTTGGTGATTAAAAATTAGTAATTTCAGAGAGAACACTTTTGGTGGAATGAATAGACTGGAACCCATATTGTAAGGAGTTAAGAAGAAAGTGAGAGGAGAGAAAATGGGGACCACCTTTGTAGACAATCTACTCTAGGAACATTCTACGGAGAATTTAACATGAAATGTAACTAAATTAGATCATCCCAAGAGTGTAGACGAATCTAGGAGAAAATTAGGCACAAAAAGGAGTTGGCTCAGTATTTCTTAAAGCACTCTCTTCTCCCCATAGTTGACTGAGTCATCACATTTATGTTTATTTGCTGAAGTTCCCTTATATTAAATAAAATAATGAAAAGCACTTAAAAGATTAAGAAAAAAGTTGCTGAACCTGATCAAATATATTCAGGACAAATCAATGATGGAAGAAACTCAATTTTAAAGTATCTGATGTATCTATTTTCAATATACATTAAGGAGATAAAGATGACTAAAGAATAAAAAGAATTATGATGTATATGATTAAGTTTTAAATAAGTATATCATTCATAATGTATATAATGCTCCCCAAAGCAACCAAAAAAAACTCAATAGCAGCAAACAACTCCAATGCTTACTTTTAATATCTATTATATCCTAATATGAATGTATTATGAAAATGTTAAATAATGAACAGAAAGTTTTCACAAATATTTTTGTAGTAGACCACTGTAGAGTTAAGTATTAGATATTTTTACTGTATTTACTGTTTGTTAAGGTCATTTGATAAAGTGGAACAAAGCACAGGTTTGGAGGTTTTATTCCCACAAAGTTATCTCCGATGAATACATTAACATTATCCAAATCTCATTCAGAGATGCAGCCTCAAAGATAACTTTCCTCATTGGATCATTTAGTATCAATATCAAGTATATCATGGAAAATGATACCTTAAGTCCAAGAAAAATGTTCACCGATCTTTTGGAAGATGTCCTGCATGAAGTCCAAATAGATGAGAAACTCCTTGTACTTTTCTTATTTATGAATGATATGGTCTGTATTATACCAAACAGAAAAAGCCTTCGTAATAAGAACTATGGTCACTCAAAACTGGTTCTTCTGAAAGACCTTTAGAAGACTTAGGAACTCAGATCAACACAATGACCAACAACAGTTCCAGAGTACTCAAGATGAGAGATGCTAATAACCACCTGATGGAGAGGTGATGGACTCAAAGTGCAGAATCAGACATATTTTTTTCATTAGTAGACAATGAGGTATTTGCTTGGTTTGAATCTACATTTGTAGCAGTGGTTTTGTTTCTTTTGCTTTCTCAATTTGTGGGGGATGGGTGAGGGGGAGAGAATGTGGATTTTAAAATAAAATTTAATTTTTAAAAAGTGATTGGTCTAGAAATCTTCACAGATAAAATGAAGAATCAAAATCAAGAACCTTGGATTAAGATGGATCAAGAATGTGTATTTTCAGATCTGGTTATGCAAATGAATGTGCAACCTATTGAGTTCATCCATCCATCTATCCATACACACATACATTCATACATATATACATATATGTGCATGTGTACACACACACACATTATTGGTAGTGGATGAGTTAGGGATAGAACTAGATAGGAGAACATGCTGGAAAGATTTTGGGATCTTTAAACAATTTCAAGTTGTTCCTTGTGGCCAAAACCTATATTTAAATATTTTCCTAGTGTTTCTATATGGCTAAACATTATGGAACACAAAGAATACAAAAAAAAGATAAAATAACAGGTAATAGAAATTGCAGGAAAATGGCCATATGCACTTAAGTATGCTGTAGCAAAACATTAGTAATGTTATATAACAAAAATGATAAAAAAAAGAGTTCATCAAAGACAGGAAAGAAGAAAGGTCAGTCAGACAATAAGTTGAACAACAGATGGATAGTTTTAATTCTTTTTTTTTAAACTGCATTTATTTTTAGATTTCAACATTCATTTCCAAAAATTTTGAGTTCCAATTTTTCTCTCCATCTCTCCCTTCCCCTCATCCCCTAAACCTTGCATACCTAATACCCTTCCCTCAATGTACCCTCCCTTTTATTACACCCCACTCTTCCTTTATCCCCATCTTCTCTCTTTTCTTGTAGGGCAAGATAAATTTCTATACCCCATTACCTATGTTTCTTATTTCCCAGTTATATGCAGTTGATAATTTTCAACATTTGTTTCTAATACTTTGAATTCCAACTTCTTTCCCTCCCTCTCTCCCCATCCCCACTGAGAAGGTAAGCAATTCAATACAATATGTATGTGTCGTTTTGCAAATGACTTCCATAACAATCATATTGTGTAATACTAACTATATTGTCCTCTATCCTATCCCCCACTTTTTTTATTCTCTCATTGGACCTTGTCCCTTCCCAGAAGTGTTTACTTCTAGTTACTCCCTTCTCCCATTTACCCTCCTTTCTATCAACCCCCTCACCCTACTTTGAACAGCTTTAATTCTGTGCTGATGTTTTTTTTTATTTAAATAAAGAAGCAGAGAAAAGCCTCTAACAAATTGAATATATCTTCTATGGAGGATTTATGCAAATGTACTGACTAGATAATATGTAGACAGATTCTGTACTGTGTAGAGATCAGAGATCCATAGGACTATTAAAGTGTTAGTTATATTTTTCAAATTCTGTTAAATGGAAACATCTATTAATCTACCCTTTTGGTAACATAATTGATATTCACAATAAAGATCCTCAAGTGCTTTGAGATCTTACAAATATCTTCTGAATCATCAAAGAAAGCTCATTATTAGGAGTATTTTGCATTTCAAATCTATGAAATTTTTTTTCTTATGTCGAACACCTGGTAATGCTCTATTTACCAAGACTAGATCCATTACATAACTACGGTGGATAACAGAGAACCCTCTGTAAAGGCATTATGAGTAACAAAAAATTCACCTATTCAGTGTCATGGCCAAAGTGTCAATTTCAAAGATTGTGGGTTACGCTGCACTTGCCTCATTGATGAGAAAAAGAAAAAAAAAGAATGAAAATGCTGCCTACATAGTTGTTCAAGCTTGAGGTAGTCAATTACATGCTGGGAACTGATAATTAGGCTAGTTCCATTTAAGTGCATAACTAAAGGTAAGACAGTTCTGCCCGAGACAAAAGCCTTCTGGAGCAAGTTCAGTTCTAATTGTTTTCCTGAAAGAATAAGCTTATACCTGATCAATAATAGGATGTAATCTACTGGGGAAGTAGGGAACCAGGGCACCAAAGATCACCTCTTTATTTTACAAAGTGTGTACAAGTTGGGGCTTTTCTTGAGCGCTTGCCATGTTCTATTTTTAACTTAAACTTATTTCCATCTTCGCCACTGCTATTCTAAACTATATTCATTAAAGGCAAGGAGTTCATTGTATTCACTATCATAATTCTTGTAGCACTTAATAAATTTTTATGCTTACAATAAACACTCAATAAATATTTGTAGAATTGAATTAAACTTAACTGAATTCAATTCAATTTAAGAAGTATTTATTAACTACCTGCTAAGTGTAAGACACTGAGCCAAATGCTAGGGATAAAAAGACAAAAGATATATAATCCATACAAGAAGCTGACATTTTACCAGGGGTCCACAGTTAAGTAAAAGTATGTGCAAAGTAACTTCAAGCAAGAGAAACATTAAAAAGCTATGCAGATCAAGAAAGTTCTCATATAATAAAATTGGACTTAAAAGAAAGGCAAGAATGCTGAGAGTTAGAGACAAAGAGAGAATTCATTTTAGCCATAGGGGATACCCTCTGCAATGGAATAAAGGGGGCAAATTTAATGCCACAAATGGGAAATAATTAGAACCAATTTGATTACAACAGAGAATATATGAAGTGGAGTAATGGAAAAACACATAAGAGCTACATTTTAGAGAGTTTTAAATGACAGGCTGAGGATGTTACACATAATGATAATAGTTAATATTTAAAAACACTTAGTCATATTCACTCATTTGACCAAAGAGGAGTCATTGATTTTTTTTCTTTTTAGGTATGAGAGTGATACGGTCAGATCCATGTTTTTGGAAAGATAATTTAGTAACTGTGTGGGTGATGGATTGAAAAAGGTAAGGACTAGACAAGGCTATTAAACTTGTCAAGGTGAGAAATGATGAGGGTATAAATGAGGATAAAGGCCGTGCGAATGGAGAAGATAGGAAAGATGAGAGAAATGTGGAAGAGGCATAGCCAAGCTCTGTCACATGATCTGATATGAAAGATGAGGGAGAACAGAGTGAAGATAATATTCTAACAAAGGAAGTTAAGAAGTGGTCACATGGATGGAAGGATATCGACGGGAACATTGCAAAGGAAATCAAGGGCAGAGATGGGAGATAGAATGAATCTAGGCCAATGGTCTGGATGAAATGGGAAAGGGGAAGGGAATAAGCATTTATTAATTACTTACTGTATGCCAGGCACTGTTTTAAGCACTTTACAAATATCTTATTTAGTCATCACACAAACCCTGGAAAGTAAGTTCTATTAATATCCTGAATTTACAGTCAAGTAAACCAAGACGTTGCAGAGGTTAAGTGACTTGCCTAGGGTCACACAGTTACTATCTAAGGCCAGATTTCAACTCAGGTCTTGTTGACTCCAGTCTAAGGACTCTGTTCTTTGCACCACCTAGATAGGTCAAAAGTTGTCCAGTGAATAAAAAGAACAAGGCCTGAAAAAAAGTCATTGGATTTAGTGGTTAATAACCTTAGAAAGAACATTGTCAGTCCAGTGGTGGGTTCAGAAATTGTATTACAAAGAGAGAAGGAAGGAAAGGCAATAGAGCCAATAGATATAGATATAGATAGTTGTGAAATGAAGAAGAGGATATGCTGAAGAATTAGCTGAACCAAGTAATTTTTGTTTGGTTGGTTGGTTTGGTTTGGTTTTTCAGAATGGAGGAAAATAACTATGCTGTTGGCAGACTTAGAGGTTAGCCCTGTTGGTGGTCAAAGAGTCAGTAGACAAGAAGATATTGAAGACAAAATAAAGAGAAAGAATTCATTGGGCATAGTGGAAGTAGAAGTGTGATAAAGTTGTGTCCTGGGACCTCTCCTTTCTCCCTCTATACTACTTCACTTGGTAATCTCATCAGCTCCCATGAATTTAATTTACCATCTCTATATTGATGATACTTAGAGCGAGTCATCTTGCCCTAATCTCACATATCCAACTACCTCTCATATATCTTAAATTGGATCTTTGTTCCATAAAATCACAGGCATAATCCTCTGCAAAAAGACAGAGGGAGGAAGTGGTATAAAAAGATTAAGAGCAGAAGGTTTTGAAAAGAACCCAAATTCAATATTTAATCAAAGTTGAACAAAGGGATTACCATGCTGCTGTGAGGGTATGTTCAAGACAGTTATCATGAATTTATAGCCAACCAATCTTTATTTATGACTCACCACTGTCTAAGCTGGATAACAAAGGTATCATCATCCTCATTTTATAGATGAGGAAATTGAGGTTTAAATAAGTAGAATGATTTGTCCAAGGCTGTTGCTAGGATTTGAACCCAAACCTTCCTAAATCATATCTAGCACCACCTACTTCATCCTAGAGGTCATTAGATGATAACGAGTAGGAGCTAAATAGAATAATATAGACAGACAGAATAAACCTCAAAAGAAGAGAAGTTACCATGGTAGAATGGAGATTTAGATTAAGCAGTGAGGAACCTACTTATACCTTCTCATGACCCAGCATATGGGTGGAGTTGGGAGAAAAGAAGGACTGTTCAGTATTTGGGAAGGTGACTAGTGATTTGAGACCTTCAGGTGACAGGGGGAGATAGTTTTTTAAGCTAGAAGACAAGAGTTATAAGGTAAGGAGATATAGAATAAAAGAAAAATTCGTAACAATGGAAAGAGAAAAACAGAAACGTAGCCCAGAGTCTGATGGAGACTTGGGAAGGATAAGTCAGAAATAAAGAGGAATGAAAAGAAATGGGAAATGGTGTCATAGGAAAAGTTTGTTTCTCTTTTCTTCCTTAGGTAATGTGTGGTTAGGAATCACTGAAATTAAGAGAGAAAGTGATGGTGAAGTGAGTAGGATGTTGGACCTTGAATCAAGAGAACCTGAGTTCAAATCCATTTTTAGACCCTTATTAATAGTAACATGTATCTGACTTGATTTCCTCAGCTGTAAAATGGGAATAATAACATCTACCTTGCAGGGCTGCTGTGAGGACCAAATGAGAGAATATTTGCAAATCACATTGAAAGCCTTAAAATATGACACAAACCCTAGATGCTACTGCTACTTCTGTTACTATTGCTACCCCTACTAATAATAGCAATGGTAACTGTTCACCTTGGCCTCCCATCCTCACGAATCATGCTGAAGGGTGGTAGCAATTTGTTTTATCTCAATCAATAGGGAATTGATTGAATTAAATAGGGTATATTAGTTTGTGGAATTGTAAAACTCTGATTAAGCTATTCTCATGAACAGGATCAAAACTGAGTAAAAGTAACATGTTTTACAGGTAACAAATAGGAGACACAGAGAGTTTGGTTGCTTTGCTTGACAATATAGCCAAAATTGGGATCATCATCAGTCAATTCAATTCAATTACAGTTAGGTAACTGATTTTGATTGAGTGGAGCTTCAAGTTAGTTTTATTCTTTTTTTAAAAAAAAAAAAGGAATCTTTAGAGTCCTTTGTTACTGCATCATTTGATGAGTCATTTAAAGGAGCATTCCTCAATCATTTATTCCCAAGCTATGTTTACTCTTAAACTTAAAGGGACCATAGTCATTAGAGAAACAGAACAATAGAACCATTTTTCTTTCTGATTCATTAGACCATCAGTGTCCTTTAGAATTTGATGAGTGACCCTATGAGCAACTGCACTCATTTTACAGAGATTTTAAGATATGTCATATTGTGAGATTGTACTCTCATTGCTCATAATCATGAATCAAAATATGATGTGGTTGTTTTCAAAAGACTTAAAGCAGCCTCCCAAGGGGTATTATTTCAAAGTAAAGACTCAGTTACTACCTTTAAAAAGCTGTGCTCCTAAGATATTTGTAACTGTTCTACCTTATACTATATGTCACATGAAAGATTAATTAGGGATTTTTTGGCATTTTTTCTTGATCTCAACAATAAGACTTCCAATTTAGAGAAAAAACAAAACATTCATTCCTTAGCAAATCTCTTTATACATTTTCTGCAATAACTCAGTACAATAAGCATTTAAGTGATTTCTTTTCTAAAAAAAGTGTTTGTTCACAACTAATTGATTAAGGAGTATGACTCAGGACTTACTATGTGTTTAGCATTATTCTTGGCACTGTGGGAGATAGAAAAAGAAATATGAAATGTAACAAACCAGGCATCCAGCTGGGAAGTGAGAGATGATAACCAAGATAAACAAGAAAAGGCAGTTGTGACTATTTTGGGGTTGAAAACAATGAAGCTTCAAAAATCTACAAAAACCCTGAGTATCAGAGTTAGGTAGACATCAGACAAAATTCATCAGGATTCCAAAGAGAGAAAAGAAAACTTCCCTTCAACCAGAAGCTGCGAATACCCCTTTGCTGCATGTATACTCTGAGTTTGAGCCCACTTTCCCCTAGATTCTCTGATCGATGCAATGGCTAATAATGGTCTCAGAAGATTAATTATGAAGTATGTTTATCATCTGTTAACAGAGTGGTGATAAGTCTAAAGACGCAGAATGAGACATACAGTTTCAAGCACAGCCAATATATAAATTTGTTTTGCTTGGCTATATTTATTTGCTACAATGGAGGACTTCTTTTTGGAAGGGAATGGAGAAAGGCAGTAATAGTGAAACAAACAAAATAAGAAAGATTGTGAGTTAAACACTAAAAAATACACTCAAGAGAATAGAAGGAAATTTAGAAGTAGACACAGGTAAGCAGGGCAGAGTGTTGGGTTTGTTTTTACAATTGTTAAATTTAATATCTTTCAAAGAAACAAACTACATGATAGTTCTCATTTTAATATACAATACATTTTTTCTGTTCAATGAGCAGTACAGAATTTGGATTCAGAAAATCAGGATTCAAATCCTGCAATCTACTACTGTAGTTCTGTGGATCTTGGGCAAATGATGGGGTTTCGGTTTCTTTATCTGTAAAATGAGACAATTACATCAAATGGTCTCTGATTCCTTTCAAACTCTGTATCTAGATCCTATGATTCTGTTTGTTCATTTTGTCAGTTTCATAATAAAGAAGATAATTTTAAAAAATTAGAGGAAGAAAGAAAGGAAAATGGAGACAGTAAAATTTAGCCACTAAAAGACATCTATGTAGAGTTCCTGTTTTAAGTTTTTCTCTGCTATATGTTCTACTTGTCCTGTGACTAACAAATCTCTATAGCTTAATCTTTAACCTCCTCCTCTATTAATTATTGTATTCTACATCACCATTGTTGTTGGTGAAAACTGCTTTGCCTGACACTGTTCTCAAAATTCTCATCTCACTCCATCTCACTTGTACCTTTGGTCAAGGCGCATTTTATTGTTCCTATACTTTCAAATGAACCTTAGGAATTCTGCCCCAACCAACTCTGTTCTTAGGAAACACATTCATGTTCTTAATCTCTTTCTTCTATACTCCATCTCCTCACTAACAGAAGTTCTGTGTTTTCTTTGACTATATTCTATCCCTCCACAATCTTGAGTTTTTCTTTTGTTCATGCTCCCCTGAAAGTACTCCATCTCCACTCTCAAAGACTCCCTGAAAAATATTGTTCTGTCCTTAGTGATCTGGCCTCTTCAAAGGCCCCTCTCTAAAGCATGTCTTGGTCCTCCCATCTAGAAGTGATCCATCTTTCCTTGAATCTCTCAGATTATTCTATTTGACTTCTCTTGGCTTCTTTGTAATTTTCTTATTTGTGTTTCTTTAATTGTGTTAATCTCCCTTGCTCCACTACTGAGAACAGGACATGATGTCATTTATCACATTTGTGTAACTCACACTTTTCCTCTCTTAAGTATTTTTAGCACTTCTCTGCCCACTGAATGCTACTTAAGCAGAAATAACAGTAATGTAGTGAATAGGCCACTGTACCAAGAGTCAAGATGACTAGTGCTCAAATCCAGCCTCACGCTCTTAATAACTTTATAAACCTAGGCAAATCATGTATCCTCTGCTGCATCAGTTTCCTCTTCTATAAAACAGGGATGATAACAGCACCTCCTCCCCAGGGTTGTTTTGAAGATGAAATGAGATACTATTTATAAAATTATTTTTAAACCCTAAAGTGTTATCTTCAAGCTAGATAAGATGATGATGATGATGATATAGCTCCTGATTGAATAAGCGACTTTTGAACTTTTGGTACTGAATATTGAATATCTTAGTTAATAAAGGGAAATTAAGCCAGAAGAAAGAAAGGAGATGGAGAGAGAGAGAGAGAGAGAGAGAGAGAGAGAGAGAGATAGAGAGAATGCTTAAACAAGAAAATGCAGTGTACTGTGTCAATCCTTCGACAGTGGTTTCAGTGTTGCAAATGATGCAATGAAGTGCTAATGTGCTAATGGAAATTATGAAAGGAGTGGTTTTGTAGGTATCTGATAGGATTTATGCTAATTGATTTAGGGTAAAGTAAGCAGAACCAGGAGAATGAATTGTTACAAGAGCCCTGTAAAAGCAAACACCTTGGAAAGACTTAGGAACTCTGATCAAAACAATGACCAAACATAATGCTAGAGGACTGAAAATGAAGCCTATTAGCCACTTCTTAAAAGAGAAGTGCTAGACTCAGGATACAGAATAAGCCATGTTGGACATTGCCAAGGTGGGAATACGTTTTGCTTGTCTATGCATATTTGTTACAAAGGTTTGGTTTGGCTTTACTTTTGCTCCCCAAGTGAAAGTAGATGGGAGGGAAGGAAATAAAGTTTGGTTCATTAAAATATTATAATTTAAAAAACCAATAGTTTCACTACTGTATTAGCTCTTATTAATAACTAATGCAGAAAACCACTTATTTGCCTTGCCAGGAACTCAGTTGCTTTGGGTTCCTAGAATCATTGAAACTGGAAGGGAAACAGAGGCAATTTACTACAAACACTCATTTTATTGATGATGAAACTAAAACACAGATACATTGCATGTCTTGTTCGGGATTACACAGCTAGTCAGAATCTGAGACAGAATTTGAATACAAACCCTTGAAGGGTGAGATTTCCTCCAGGGCTACAAGCTTAAGGAGAAAGCTAGCACTTCCACCTCTCCTTTGCTTCTTAGACCCTATAATCTGCGACACTGCTTTTCTGGTGAAAACATTCTCCCCTAGATTTAACCGAGATTTCTACCTAATTCCCAAGTTTAAGATCCTATCTATTCTTGTTTATTCCATTGTTAACC
>JAQQSK010009816.1:0-12925 GCA_028658325.1 Potorous gilbertii | reverse complement strand
GGCAGTTTCCCAGCCAGTTACTTGACTTCTGAGATTCCTCTCCACCCCAGCCTAGGTCCGCCCAGCTAGTGCTTGGGGTCTGAGATTCAAATGCTGCTCCCCAGCCTCAGGGCTTTTGATGGCAGGCCTGACTGCTCTTCAATGGGAGCTTATCTGCTGATGCTCAGGTGGGGGCAGGGCCGCCTCCCAGGCTCAGTTCCCTCAGGGGGTTTATGCAAAGACCTTCTGTAATGGAGCTGCTGCCCAGCTCCTGCCTGCTCAGGGAGCCTCTGGCCGTCTGCTGCTTCTACTGCTGCCTCTGCCACTGCTATCCGAGGGGGCCTGAGTCCCGGAGACACCCCGCTCCCCTCTCAGCCCGTCTCTCTCACTGACCTGCGAGTCCGTGGGTGGAGGGACCTTCGCGGTGCCGCGGAGGGCTCTGCTACCATCCGGGGTGCGATGGACCTTTGGGGTTGGTTTTTCAGGGCTCTCTGGAACGGAAATCTCCTTCACTGTGTTGCTGCACAGCTTCCCCTGTTCCAGAATTTGTTAGGAGTTCTTTTTAGAGGAAATCCATGGGCTATGGGTTCGGAGCTGCCAAATGTGTGTCTTTCTACTCCGCCATCTTGGCTCCGCCCCCTGTTATCCAATTTTTTCCAGGAATTTTTGTCATTTAGATAGTCATTAACCCAGTAGCTGAGATCTGGTTTATTAAAAACTCATCAATTAGGTTCATTTTTTTTCTGTGTATGTAATCTGTTCCACTGATTATCTTCTCTCTTAAAAAGTTGTTGTTGTGTTCATCCTTTGTTGTCCAAGAACACCAGGCTATCAGAGAAATGATGACATGACTTGTACTTGACTTTGTTTTGAGTGAGGGAGGGCTGTGCAGGTCACCAGCCTCACTTCTCCTCCAGAGTCATCTGAATCCAGGAACCAGATATTCATCAGGATGACTGGAGAAGGCCCAGAATGCACTAGGAGACCTTGGGCCCTTTAGGCCAAAAAGTAGCAATTCTGATGATTACTGTTTTGTACTATATTTTGAGATATGGTTCTGCTATGTCTCCTTCCTTTGCACATTTTTCCTTCTCATTATTTTCCTTGAGATTCCTTACTTTTTGCTTTTCCAGATAAATGATCCCCCCCTTGCCCCACCGTTCTATAGAGTAATCCTTTGGAAGTTTTATAGGAATGGCATCAAATAAACTTACATAATGTCATTTTTATTATGTTGTTTTAACCTACCTATGAGCAATTAGTATTTCTCCACTTATTTAGTTCTCTGTGTGTATGTGTATAAAGAATATTTTGTAATCACATTATATTATTCATGTGTTTCTTGGCAGAAAAACTCCCAAGTGTTGTATGCATTCTGTAGTTATGTTCAATGTAATTTCTCTGTCACTTACTGCTGTGTTTTATTGTTGATATAGAGAAATGTTGATAATTTGTAAGTTTATTTTATATCCTGAAACTTTGCTGAAGTTATTGTTTTAATTAATTTTTAGTTGGCTCTTCAGAATTCTCTAACATTTACAAAAAGCAACATATATTTTTCTCTCTTTGACTGTTTATGCCCTGCATTTCTTTTTCTTGTCTTATTACTATAGCTGAAAACTTTAGCACTGTATTACATAGTGGTGATAATGGTCGTACATGCTTTAGCCCTGATCGTATTGGAAAAGCCTCTAATTTATCCTCATTATATATAATGCTGGCTTTTTGGTTTAGATACTATTTTGTCTTATGAAGGAAAGATTCATTTATGCCTGTGCTTTCTAATGTTTTAAAACTTTTTTATTGATATCTAATTTTTCTTACATTGTTATAATTGTCCTAAGTATTTCTCCCTTTCCCCCTCTCAGAGAGCTATCCCTTATAACAAATAGTATTTTTTAGAGTGAAAAAAATGAGCACAGATGACCAATATATTGAAAAATTCCAAAAATACATGCAGTGTGTATACTTGTAGGCTTCCTACCTCCAGGAAGGGGTGGATTGAGAGTATCTTCTTATATTCTTCATTCAAGTCCTATTTGATCTTGAAAATTTTATTACATTTACTTTTGATTTTCTGGCACATAATTGTTTTTTTCCATTTGCATTGTAGTTACTGTGTGCACTGTTTTGTTTTTTTTTTTGGCTTTTCTGACTTCACTCTGTACCAGTTCATATAGATCTTTCCATGTTTCTCTATATTTATCCCATATATAATCTCTTACTTAACAGTTATATTCTGTTCCATTCATATACTGCAATTTATTCAGCCATTCCCAATTGATGGATATTTACTTTGTTTATAATTTGTAACTATCACAATTGCTGCTATAAATATTTTGGAGTATTTGGGGACTTTATTCTTATCAGTGGCTTCCTTACAGCCTAAGCCTGGTAGTGAACTCTTGTTCAAAGATTATGGACATTTTAGTCACTTTATTTGCATAATTCTAATGAGGGGAGAGGAGCAGAACAGGAACTCCAAGACTGGAAATCCCTGCATGGGCTGTCTGGAAAAGAATTCATGGACTCAAGCATTGTTGAGATCAAGGTAAAGATTTATTACATTTTTCAGTGGGCAAGAGTTCTTAGGGAACCTGCAACCTTAGAGGGTTACAGGTAAAATTTATATAGGATATTCTATAATAAAACATGTGCCAAATATGCTAACGAGGTGATTCAGGACAGGATTAGGAAGTGGTTAAGGAGCAGTTAGTTCTTAAAGGAACGTGCACTTTAGATATCTACTGGGCAGATATTTTACCCAGAGTTAATTGGGAAATAGCCCAAGGGGTGCTACCTGGAGGTGTGGCTTTAGGCCTGAAATGTCACTAAGTCAACTAATGGGTTGACTGAGAATACCCAGGCTGCTCTCATCAATGTCTTGTTAGACAAGATAAATGTAAGGGAGTATATTATGTAAGGATGCATATGATTGGTCAGTGTGTAATAAATGTCGCTATGACCCAGTACACAGCTAGTTCAGCCAGTACACAACTGGCTCAGAATAAGTTCTATAGGTGCAACTGGCTGCTATATCTGGATTGTTGCTGGGCAGGCTGTGTCCTTGGGCTGGAGAGAAACTGCCTGGGATAGTGTTTTGAAGTTAGGGAGAAATGTAGTTTTTAAAGAGAAATGTGATTTTAGAATTGGGGTCCAAGCACCCCATCAATTCCAATCACTTTCCAAAATGGTTGCACCATTTCATAGCTCCACCAACAATTATCCTTTGAGAGTTGCTCCAACATTGACTATTGCCATTTTTTGTCATTTTTGCCAATTTGCAGAGTGTAAGGGTGAAACCTCAGGATTGTTTTGATTTTCATTTTTCTCTTATTGTTAGTGACTTAGAGCATTCTTTCATATGGTTTTGAATATTTTGTGATTTTTTTTTGGAAAATTGTTTATTCATGTTCACTGACCATTTATCTAGTGGGAATATCTGTTAGTCATATCAGTGGATATCCATCTCTCCATCTCTCTCTCTCTCTCTCTCTCTCTCTAGATATATATATATATATATATATATATATATATATATATATATATATATACACACACACACACACACACACACACACATATGTGTGTGTGTGTGTACATATATGTATCTATATCTATACACATACATACACACCTCTTGGATACCAAACCCTTATCACAGAAATTTGATGTAAAGATTTTTTTTCCCCATTCAACCACTTTCCTTCGTATACTAGGTGCATTAAGTTGATCTGTAGAGAAATATTTTAGTTTCAAGTAATCAAAATTATCTATTTTGTCTTTTGTGACTGCTTCTGTATCTTGTTTGGTTAAGAATACATCTTCTACTTGTAATTGTGAGAGGTGTATTTTCTGCTTCTTTTCTAAGTGGTATGATCTTTGATATTAAGGACATCTAGCCATTTAGAATGTATTATAAAATACAGTGTAAGGCATTAGTCTAAGCTTAATTTCTGCCAGACTGCTTTCCAATGTTCCAACAGTTTTTTTTAATCAGGTGAGGGATTTTTTCATAGGTAATTTATATTTTCCACCTTATCAAACAGTTCTGTTGTTTCTAATTCTGCTTTATCTAGTCTGTCCCATGAGTCTATCTTATTTTTTAACCAATACAAGATGATTTTGATGACTCCTGCTTTATAATACAGTTTTACGTCTGGAAGCCTTGTAGTTTTTAACAAGAATAAGTGTATACACACACGTATATATTGAAAGTGGAAATTTGAGAATGACTCCAGGGTTGTATAGCTGGGTGTTGGGGAGGATGGTGGTGCCCTCAATTGAGAAAGGTAACATGGCATAATAGAAAGAACTCTGGATCTGCAGGCAGAAGGTGTGAAAACTGACTCTATTTCCTGGCTATGTAAAATTGGTTGTTACTTTAGTTCATTTAGGTAATTTCCTCACCTGCAAAATGAGAATAGTCTTTCTACCTATTTCATGATGATATTATGTAAATTGAAGTGATTTATGTGAGTCAGTACCATAAATCCTTTTTCAACGTGTAAAAATTTATGCTTGTTTCAAATGACTTTTGTTTTTCTCAGAACCAAGGGAAAACCTGTCAGCAGAAAGGTAGGTTTCCATCTAGCCTTTATAAGACTTACATTCTTTGACCTAAAAGCACATTATTATATACTGTAAAAGGTATTCTGTCAATATATGAGGATAAAGCCATTCCAAAAGTGCTAATTTTCCTTCATACAAGGGACAAGAGAGGCCAGCCAACATGGCAGAGTGGGAGGAAGCAATATAGCCCAGTTCCTTTCATAGCTACTCCAAAAAAGTTCTTAGAAGAGTGCCAGACTGATTAGTGATTAGAATAGATAAGAAAAACTGCAATCGGTCAATTTTCCAGTTGAAAATCACAAAAAATTAACCCATAAAAAAATAACCAGGACAAGAACAATAGAAAAGGAGTGCTCCAGGATCTCCAGATCCAGGACAGAGAAAAGGACTGCAGTTCTGTCCCTCGGACTCAGACAGGGGCTTGCAGCCCTGGCTATCTTCATGACCCTAGAACAGCATCTCAATTCTCAAAGTTAGTACAAGTAAACAGGCAACACTGTAACTGTAACTCAAGCTACAAAGCTTTGCAACTTCTTGAGAGAGAATGAGGTCTGTAGCTGTCTATGGGATTTCTCTAGGTGCAAATCTGCTATGTTGCCCAGAGGCAAATCAGAATTAGGAGCCTGGAAAGTCCAGGAGGGCAGCAATCATACTGTGACCTTGATCTGATCTCAGGCAATTCACTGAAAATTTGCTATTCCTGGCCTGAACCTTCCCTATGATCCTTAGTACCTGGACAATATTCTATCAAGATTCTGGAGGAAACATGCTAGGACCCTACAAGGCAATAATAATCCTAATAGAGGTGGACAGAGCCTGACCTTAATACAAAGTCTCAATCTGAGAAGAAAGAATAAAAAAAATATGATAGAGCTCATTGTGATGCCAAGATGTTTGAGATGCCAAGATATTTGAAACACAAACCCAGGGAAAGAATGACTTGAAAACACCTACAAGCAAAGCTTTAAAGAAAAACACAGTGTGCCTACAAGATCAACTGGAATTTCTAGAAGAAATTAAGCATGAAGCTTTAAAAAAATTAAAATATAAATGAAATGAAAGCAGTAAAGAAGTAGAAAAGAAACAAGAGAAGGAAGACCAGCCAAGATGACAGAGTAGAAGGAAGCAGTATTGCTCAGCTCTACGCCATAGGCACTCCACAAAGATCCAGAAAATGCACTAGACCAAGTCTTGATTGGGAAATCCAAGAAAAAAAATCACAGGGAGCAATTTTTCCAGTCTAAGTTGGCATAGAGAAATAGTGAAATATGCCAACACTGAGAATGAGTCTTGCCAGAATCATGCATGACCTTGTGCAAGGAGGAAGAACAAGTGTTAACTGGAAGCTCTGTTTCTCATACCCTAAAGCTAGGTCAGATATAGTGTTCCTTGAGGTTCAACTAGAGTTCCTAGAAGAAACAATGTAAATTTTAAAAATATTTTTACAAATGAAATGAAAATTTTGGAGGAAATAATTGGAAAAGGAAAGATTATGAGAAAGGATTAGAACCTATGACTGGTCTATGGGCCAGGGAAAGACAAGATGAATAAGGGAGAAGAAAAACTGAACCAATCAATCATTCAACAGTTACTCAACTCCTACCATGTGCCAGGCATTGCACTAAAACACAGGTGATACAAAAAGAGACAAAAGACAGTCCTTGCCCTCAAGGTGTTCACAATTTAATGGGAGAGATAACATGCAAACATATACAAAACAAGCTATGTACAGATAAGTAGAAAATTATTAAAAGAGAAGACACTTGAATTAAGAGGGGATGGGGAAAACTTTCAGCAAAAGAAGGGATTGTAATTGAGACTGGGACTTCAAAGAAGCCAGGGAGATCAGTAGGTAAAATGGAAGAAGTGGAACATTCCAGGCATAGGAAATAGAGAAAATTCCCAAAGCTAGGAGATGGAGAGTCTTGTTCATGGAACAGCCAGGAGGCCAGGGTCACTGGATTGAAGAGTACATGTCAGGGAGTAGGGTGTAAGGAAACTGGAAAGGTAGGAGTGTATTAGGATATGAACAACTTTGAATGTCAACCAGATCACTTTGTATTTGATCCTGGAGGCCATAGGGAGCCACTGGAGTTTATTGAATAAGAAAGTGACTTGATTGGACTTGCATTTAAGGAAAATCACTTTGATAGTTGAATGGAGGATGGGTTAGAGTGGAAAGAGACTGAGGTAGACAGACCTACCAGCAGCTGCTGCAAAAGTTCAGATGTGAGGAGAGAGCCTGTATTAGAGTCAGGGTCAGAGGACAGAAGGGAATGTAATTGAGAGATGTTGCAAAGATGAAATCAATAGGCCTTATCCCCATATTGTATATGGGGAATGAGACATAATGTGGAGTCAAGGATAACACTTAATGGTGCAAGCCTGAAGGACTGGGATGATGGTGGTATCTGTCTTATTAGAAAATGTAGGTGTGTGTGTGGGAGGGCAGGTTTAGGAAGAAAAGATAATAAGTCTGGTTTTGTACATGTTAATCTTAAGATGTCTTTTGAACAGTCAGTTTGAGATGTCTAAAAAGCTGTTGGAGATACAAGACTGAAGTTTAGCAGAGAATGTGGGGCAGGATAGGTAGATTTTAAAAATCATCAGAGATGGTAATTAAATCTATGGGAGCTGATTTGATCATCAAGTGAAATAGTATAGAGAGAGAAGAGAAAAAGGTCCAGGACAGAATCCTGAGGGACACCTATGGTTAGAGGGCATCATCTTGAAGAAAATCCAGTAAACGTGACAGAAATAGCAGTCAGGTAGGTAGGAGGAAAGCCAGGAGAGAGTGGTATCCCGAAGATCAAGAAAGAATAAAGTATCAAGAAAGAGAGAATGAGAAGCAGTGTCAAAGGCTATAGAGACATTAAGGAGAGTGAAGATAGAGAAAAGGCCACTGGATTTGTCCACTAGAGCACTCCTGCTGAATATGCTCCTCCCTTACAACCCTTTTACTTTTTATAAAGGGAGTGGGGTGAAGAGAGGGAAAAGGGTAAGGGAACAGGATTGAGGGAAATAGAAAGCAGACAATCATAATTATGAATGCAAATGGGACAAGTTTACCCATAAAATG
The DNA here is from genome assembly GCA_028658325.1 of Potorous gilbertii. Lineage (NCBI taxonomy): Eukaryota > Metazoa > Chordata > Mammalia > Diprotodontia > Potoroidae > Potorous > Potorous gilbertii. Next base: position 5,295 of record JAQQSK010009816.1, on the reverse strand, counting down.
GAAAAGGATAGCAGAATTGATTAGAATCATTGTGTGTTTAAGATAAACCCTTGAGCACAAAGATTCACACAGAGTTTAAAAAAGGCAGCTGGAGCAAGATCATTTATGCTTCAGAGGAAGTCAAAAAGGACAGAGGGAACAAACGTGAAGTCGGACAAGGCAATAGTAAAAATAGAATTTATTAAAAGAAACATAGAAACTACATTTTCAAAGGTGTTGTAGGCAACATTAATATTAAACATGTACACACAAAATGGTAAAACCTCTCTAATGGTAAGGGAATTTGAAGATCTTCCCTGCCCCTTAATAGAGCCACATGAGCTTCTTTGAGCCTTGGTCCAGCTCACGGTCTGAGTCACATGGAACTGATGGTGGGAAGGACTTGCTGAAGGGGTGGAGCAGGAAGGGCAGAGCTGGAAGAGAGCAGGCAGAGCAGAGGAGAACAGCTAGCATGAGTGAGAGAGGGAATGATTTTGCCTAAGGGAGCTTGTTTGTGGGGAAGGCTTGGGGATGGCTGTGCTCCTTGCATTGATAATGTGTATAGATTTCTTTGTACTATGTACTATAGTATGTAGTACTTTGTACTATGATGGATTTAGCTTTCTGGTGTTTGAATAAATGTCTTGGTTTTGTCTTTGAGAAAGAGAGTTTATATTTCGCAAATTTACCCTGGAAATACACATGCATTTCCATAGTGACCACTGTAGGTATCACATTGGCACTATACCATCTAAGTGCTTAAAGGTTCAGAGAAACAATTTATAGTTTCACTTTTTTCCTTTGTTTTTGAATCTCCAGAGCTTAGAATAGTACCTTACATGTAATAAATGCCTATTGAATTGAATTGGTTGGTTTCTCCCTTAAATTTGATAGATTATATCTTCCTTGATGTGAACCAGTTTTTTAGCCTTTCAAAATCAATTGAGAAAAGTCTGTGTGTCATACCTAATTTTTCTAGATTTCAATACCTTAAATTTGTTTTTGCACTTAGATAGTATCAGTCTCATTATTTGACAGTGGGTGAAGATGGTAACTCTGGGAGGGGCAAAACTTGCTTCTATTTCCTTTCTAGCTTCATTATCAGCAGAGAACTGGATACGGTTAGTACTTAATAAATGCTTACTGAATTAAAGGGCACAAATGATTCAACCTAATTATAAATGGGCAGCCAGAGTCCCTACGAGTCACAATATTTATAATGATAAATACGTGATTTTTTGAAGTTACTTCTTTAAAGGCACCATAATTAAATTCAACTAAGAACATAGTGTGTTCCTCTCTCCTTTCTGCATCCACATTTCATTTTCACTTTCACTTCACCTAAAGAACAGGATGCATTGAATTAACTTGCCAATCCTACCACTTAATAAACTCCCTATGGTTTCCAAGATCAAATACAAAATTCTTTGTTTATTGTTCAAAACCCTTCATAACTGAAGTCCCCTTTACCCTCCACCTTACCAGTCTTTTAATACCACCTCTTTGATCCACTGACATTGCCTTCTCAAATAAGACACTCCATTTCTCAGGATTGAGCATTTTCCTTAGCTGTCCCCTATGCCTGGGGTATTCTCTCTCCTCAACTCTGCCTCTTGACTTCCTGGGCTTCCTTCAAGTCCCAGCTAAAGTCCCACCTTTTACAAGAAGCCTTTCCCAATTGCTCTTAATTCTAGTGTCTTTCCTCTTTTAATTATTTCCTACTTATCCTGTATATAACTTACTTCTATGTAGTTGTTTGCTTGTTGTTTCCACCATTAGATTGTGAGCTCCTTGAGGAAAGAGACAGTGGTTTGCCTTTCTTTTGTATTCCTAGTGGATAGCACAGTGGCTGGTATATAGTAAGAGCTTAATGTTGTTTATCTTTCACAAACCAATAATATCATGATGTGATGGGTCATGTCTTGACTTGTGTGCAAATTGAACTTAAGTAAGGCAGCCTCACTTTATCTTCTGGAATCATGGAAGTCAAGAGGCAGGACAAGAGTCAAGACAACTGATGATGGCCCAGGATGTAGCTCTCTGTGCTACGCCCACCATGAAGGTACAACTATGGTATGAAGATGTTGCTACCACTAGTCCTGGAAAGTCAACCAGTAAATAAATAAGTTAGCACCATAATTACTGATTGACTTGCAGACTTTCCAGGACTTAGTGGTAACAAATTCCTCATACTCAGGATCTCAGAGAAACACATATGATATTGAATTTTAAAGTGAGAGGACCCAGTAAGAGGGAAAGATGATGGGCCTCAGGGTAAGTAATTGCTGGTGGATACTTTAGATTAAAAGTTCAGAGGAAGACTGTGGTGAAACATCTGAGCATGTGTTGTAATAACAAACTAGACATCTAAAAATTTTATCAGTGAATGTCCCCAGCACCTGAAAGACAGAAGGCACTTAATAAAAACTTGTTGATTAATATACTACTGACACATATAAGTTAGGATTCTCTGTTAATCCACTAATCATGAAGTATTTGCCACTATATGCCATGCCCTATGGGCATATTAAATAAATAAAATGAAACAACCCTTATTTTCAAGTTGCTCACATTCTAAGGATTAAATATTTGCCATAGAAAAATCGTTGTGCAAGTAATTGAGAGCTGTCTGTAGTTTTATTAAAAAAAAAGCCTCAAACTTAAGGAATTTTCAGATTCACGTACATAATATGTAGGATGGTTTCCCCTGCTTGTAAAGTATGAAATGGTAATAATAAGAACTCCCTATCATGTCCAGAATCAAATAAAATCCTTAATAACCTCTCCCCTTTCTACCTTTATTTTTCTCTCTGCATTATAGGTGATGCTGGCATTTTTACTAACAGTTAGTAAAAGATAGTAGTCATTGTAAAGCACACATGAGTGGGCAGGGAATGCCTTTTTCCTGCTCAGTCACTGGTGGGGGGGGGAGGTGGGGACCATTTAACACAACAGCTTTCTCTGTAGCTCGGAGTCACAAGGGCATGAGATTGTCATGGCATTAGGTCTGTTTCATAAGTAGCATAGGTTCTTTTTGTCTTCAGCTACCTCATCACAGTCTTAATGAGGAACTCAGGGACCTAGGCACCAGAGTCTTTCCATGTGTTCCCAAAATGGAAGTTGTGTTCTTGCCTTCTTTCTCCTTTCTTTCAGAATCCACCTGAATATTTCTGAAAGTCTTAACGAATTAAGCAACTAGTAGAATTCAGGGAAAGTATCTGCATCTCTATGGTTACCTAGATTCAAGATCAGATTTTCCCACAGGATTATGTATCAATTTATTTTATGGTCAGTGTTGTTGAAACCCAAAGTTCGGGTTCATAGTGTTGTTGAATTAGAGCTCAATGAGGCTAACTAGTCTACTTCCTTTTTCTTAGAGATGAGGAAAATGAGACAAGAGGTTATGTGATTTGCCCAAAGTTACGCAACCAATAAATGAAAGGTAGGATGTGATCGCAAGTTATCTGATTCCAAAATTTCACTGTTCTGTCACGTTCCCCTTGTTACCTGATCTTTAAACCAAATCCTGGTCATAAGGAAGTTGCATTGTTTATAGACTACACTTTCTCTTGGTTCTGAGGAACACAAAAGATCATTCAAAACAATTCTAACAATTTGAAAAAGGGTTTTATAACAATGTCAAGGTGAGGTTACTCAAAGTTTACATAATATCCTTATGAATTATACCATGTAAGTAATGTCATCCCCTTTGAATGGCAGGCATTACTCAGTGTGACTGGAATGGTAAAGTCATGCAGGTAGTTTCTTTTTTAATTCAAATTTTTGAATCTCTGTTCTTTTATCCCAGGGTGAAATTCAGTCCTTTTATATTCCTGGAGAATGTATTAGATAGAATAAAAGGCAGCCCTTTATCTGTTTATAAATCTAATATTGAGCTGATTATACATATGTGTCTTTACCTTAGTGATGTATTTTACCTTTAGACTTGAAATTGTTTCAATTTGATTTTGTAATTCTCATGCAAATAAAATTCTTCATTTTAGGAGGAAATGCCTTTGGAATGATCATGGAGAATGAATTTCTCTGAAAATTGATAGGGCTGTTGTGCTAGCGTGTGGACTCAAGAGTCAGAATACTTTATGTCATTTGAAGTTCACAGCAACCCTGTGAAGTAGATGCTGTTTTCACCTTCATTGCTGTTAACAAAAGAGAAAATGGTCTGCTTCATTCTGCATTCTGGGTCTCTAGTTCTTTCTCTGGCTGTGAATGGCATTTTGCATTGAGTTCTTTGGAAATGTTTTAGGTCCTTTCTTTCCTGTGAAGAGCTGTTTGTCAGATACAGTCCTTGAAAACTGTGCCTCTTACTGTGTATAATGTTCTCCTGGTTCTGCTCTCTTTACTCAGCATCATTTCATATAAATTTTTCCAGGCTAAAGTCAGATGAAAAAATACTCTGTCAGTATGATTTAGAGAGATGCAAATCAAAACAACTCTGAGGTACCACGTCACAACTATTTGATTGGTTAACATGACAAAACAGGAAAATAATACATGTTGGAGAGTAAGGATGCTAATTCATTGTTGGTGGAGCTGTGAGCTGATCTACCCATTCTAGAGAGCAATTTGGAACTATGCCCAAAGGGCTACCAAAATGTGCATACCCTTTGACCCAACAATATCGCTTCTAGGGCTGTATCTCAAAGAGATCATAAAAATGGGAAGAAGACCCACACGTATAAAAATATTTACAGTGGCAATTTTTGCAGTGGCCCCAAACTGGAAATTGAGGGGAAGCTCATCAGTTGTGGAATGGCTGAACAAGTTGTGGTACATGAATGTAATGGAATATATTGTGCTATAAGAAATGATGAACAGGGGGCGGAGCCAAGATGGCGGAGTAGAAAGACTCACTTTTACTAGCTCCGAACCCACAGCCCATGGATTCCCTCTAAAAAGAACTCCTGACAAATTCTGGAACAGTGGAAGCTGCGCAGAAACACAGTGAAGGAGATTTCCGTTGCAGAGAGCCCTGAAAAACTGACCCCAGGGGCCCAGGAGCCCTCCCCTCCCCCTGCCCTGGCCACACCGCACTGAGAGGAGCGAGCAGACCCAAGCAGGCTTCCAGGACCGTAATCTCCGGCGGCCTCAAAGGTCCCACCACCCACAGACTCACAGGTCAGTGAGAGAGACGGGCTGAGAGGGGAGCGGGGTATCTCCAGGACTCGGACCCCCTGGGAAGCGGCCGCTGCGGCAGAGGCAGCTTGGCCAGAGGCCCCCAGAGCAGGCAGGACCTCGACAGCAGCTCCATTACAAAAGATCTCTGCATAAACCCCCGGAGGGAACTGAGCCTGGGAG
>JAQQSK010009815.1:0-12925 GCA_028658325.1 Potorous gilbertii | reverse complement strand
AATAGAACTTATATATTCAATGTCATCCCAATTAAATTACAAAAAGTTATTTTACCAAATTAGAAAAAAATGACAAAATTCATTTGGAATAACAAAAGTTAAGAATAGCAAAAGAACTAATAAAAATGTGAAGGAAGAAGGTTTATCGGTATCAGATTTTAAACTATAATATGAGGCAGTAATTATCAAAACTATTTGGTGCTGGCAAAGAAATGGAAAGATAGATTAGTGGATAGAGTACATACAATTTACATTTGCAAATGAATGTAGTAACCTTGTATTTGAAGAGTGTGAAGACTTAAGTTTTAGGGATAAGAATTCATTATTCACTAAAAATTGTTGGGAAAATTGAAATTGAAAAGTAGTCTGGCAGAAATTGAGCATAGACCAATATCTTACACTCTTTACCAAGATAAGGTAAAAATAGATACATGACCTAGATATAAAAAGAAATATTACAAGAAAATTTGAAGAACATGGAACATATTACTTATCAGATTTATGGATAGACAAACAATTTATGAATAAACAAGAGACAGAGAGTTATGTGAGGTGTAAAACAGATAATTTTAATTACGTTAAACTTAAAAAGTTTTGTACAAATAAAACAATATGTAGCCAAGATCAGAGGGAAAACAGAAAATTGGGGGGAAATTTATAGACAGTTTTTCAGATTAAGTTCTCACATATATAATATATATGTAGCATATATATAAAGAACATTGTCAAATATATAATAATACATAAAGAATGTTGTCAAATCTATAAGAATGTGAGTCATTCTCCAGATGATAAATGGTCAAAGGATATGAACAGGCAGTTTTCCAATGAAGAGATCAAACAATTTATAGTCATATGAAAAAACGCTTTAAGTTACTATCGATTAGAGAAATGCAAATTAAAACAACATTGAGATATAATTTTATATCTTCCAGATAGATAGAAGGGGAAATGATAGAAGGGGAAAGTGATAAATGTTTGAAGGAATGTGGAAAAATTGGGATACTAATTCACTTTTGGTGGAATTGTGAATTAATCCAACCATTTTGGAGAGCAATCTAGAATAATGGCCAAAGAGTTTTAAAGTAACTGTATCCTTTGGCCCAGCAACACCAGTACTAGGTTTACTTCCACAGATGGTTAGGGAAAAAGGAAAGAAACCTGTATGTTCTAAAATATTTATAGCAGCTGTCTTTGTGGTGGCAAAAAACTGAAAACTATGGGATGCCCATCAATTGGAGAATGCCTCAGCAAGTTGTGGTATATGATTGTGAATACTATTGTGCTATAAGAAATGATGAACTCATTAATTGTAGAAAAACATGGATAGACTTGCATGAAATAATGAAAATGAAATAAGCAGAAACAGGAGAATATTGTATATAGTAATAGCAATATTGTTTTAAAAACAACTTTGAGTGACTAACTTTTGACTATTATAAATACACAAATTAGCTACAAGGGACCTATGAAGTAAAATGCTATCTGCATCCAGAGAAAGAACTGAGGAATTAAATTATGTGTAGAATGATTTCACGTGTGTGTGTGTGTGTGTGTGTGTGTGTGTGTGTGTGTATGTGTGTGTGTTAGCCATCTCTGGGGGGAGAGAAGAAAAAAAGGAAAAAAGTTACATGATAAATTTATTATAATTTAAAGGAATAGCAAGTTGTACAGAACAGAGCTGCAATTTCATGTGTAATTATCTTTTTTCTATTCCACTGTTATGAAAATGCTTGTTATTCCATAAATTTAAAAATTTTTAAATGTAAAATTAAGAAAAGCTACAAGGGGGTCAAAGGTTACTAAGTGCCTTGCTCAAGGGAGCCATTGGGAGTAGAGAACACCCATTTCCTTGATTAAGGAGTCCCTGAGGGAAACAAATATCCCTCCCTGGTGCCCTAATCTAGGAAGCCTTAGAGAGGATAGATCATCCAGCCTCCTGAAAAAGGAAGCCAAAGAGAGAGGGTTGAGGAAGAGAACCATCTAGTGCCTTGTTTAGGGACAGCCAATCAATAGAACTGTGTCTAATTACACCAAAACCTTCCAGAGTTTGGTGTTGATACACTTAATAATTGATACATAATCAAGGAAAGATAGGGAGAGGAGAGGATTAGAAGGAGGGAAGGCTCAGAGAAGTATTCTTTATAAACAAAATAACCTCTTCTTCAGAGGATGAAACATGAAGATAAGGGAAAAAAAAGGTAAAACCTGGACCCAAGACTGGGTATAGTGAATGTGAGTGGGATGAGCACAAAATGGAGGAATGTAGTAGAAATGATCAGGATGCAATATGTTGTTTACAAGACAGACACACACTTGACACAGAATGAAGTGAAATAAACCACTGTGTTTATGGTGAACTAAAAAAAAAATCATGTGTCACAGACAAGGATTTAAGTAGAAAAAGAGGTAAATTTACACTATGGCTAAAATTGCCAGAGGAAAAAATTGCTTAAATTGCAATATTTAAGATATATGTACCAAATGGTATAGCACCTAAACAATTAAAAGAATAAATAGTTAATTGATTTAAAGGGAAAAAATAGATGGCAAAATTATAATGTCTAGGGATCTTAATGTATTCTTCTCAAAACTAGAATATGTAACCAAGATAAATCTAAAGAAGAAAGGAGTAAAGGATATGAATAAAATTTTAGCCAAGTTAGATATGCGAGAACTCTAGTGGTGAGTGAATAGAAATAGACAGAAATATTCATACTTCTTGAGTGTATTAGCACCTTTATGAAAATTTACCTTTATTCAGTAAGGCTTTTTTTTAACAAAAAGAACAGAAAACCAAATTCCAGTATCAAAAGGGAAGAAATCACAAGAAATGAAAAAGAAATAAAAGAAATTATTAGAAAACATTTTGCCCCATTATGTGCCAATAAAAATGTTGAATTAAGTGGATGGAGATGGAATATTATGGTTGATGAGGAATAAGTAGACCTGTAGGGTAGAAGTCCCAAGGGTAGGGATCTTGTGGCCTTCCTAAGTCCTTGGGTGTGACTTTTGACTGAGTCCAACTTTTACAGAACAAATCCTTTTATTAAGGGGATTTGTTCTATGGAGTTTGGATTCAGTCAGAGGGCTGTGCTTGAGGACCTACAGGGCCACATGTGGCCTCAAGGCTGCAAGTTCCCCACGTCTACTGCTAGACACTGGAGTGTCTGGAGGGGACGGAAGGTAGGAATAGTTTTAAATGTCAAATAAGAGAGATTATTGGTGAACCTAGACGCAACTGGGGACCATTTACAGTTTGACCTAGGCATTAGGAAAATCACTTTGGTGACTGTGAAAAATGGAGTGAGACTTGAGAAAAATTGTTTTTTATTGCACTTTATGCTCTGTGAGTGTCTCAGTATATTCTCATCCCAGACTTGAATCACTGCACCAGATTTGATGTTAGTTGGTAGGGACTGTTTACAATGACTTCCTGATTAAATTCATTGTTGAAGTGGGGGAGGAGTGGTAAGGAAGAAAGGTATCCATAGGTGACTGGATGGCTAGAGATAGGACCTTGATATCCTGTGCCTGCAGTATTGTTAAGGGGACTTGGGGAGCCCTCTCAGTGGTATGAGGAAGAGGCTCCTGTTCATTCATTAGGATTACTGGGATGGATGCCTAAAGGGCTTTATAGAAAGAGTAGAAATATCATAAAATTAAATATCTCTTATTTCTTATTAATGATTTTTAGAAAAGCTGGGTCACCATTGTAAGGAAACTGAAAATGATTGTCTTTGCCTACTCAGTTCTTAGAGGCATAAGTGAATGTGCTTTTGATTTTTTAAGGATTGTGTTTTAGAGGCAGAGAAATAGCTCACGGACCTAGGAATAGTAACAGTGAAAAAGGTTCTGCCAATGAGAGCAAGGACTGATAGGCTACAAATGGGAAGCATGATTTCTGACCTAGAGGTTGCATTGGACAATATGTCACAGCCTACTGAAAAAGAGGCTATAAGGAAAGATAACTGGAACAGAAATGAACATGAAGACTGAGAATCATGATAAGAAAAGAAGCTACCATTCTCCTCACATCCCCATCATTCTAGGAAATAACTTATTCTACAGAAGAGTCAGAGGGAGATTTATGCACCCAGTCTAGCTGTCATATGTTGGGGTGGAGAGAAGGGTGAACATTCTCTCTATCCCTCATAAGATCATTTGCCACACCTTCTGGAGAACTGAAGGAAGAGAGAGAGAAGTTATCTCTCCTTTTGTAACACAGCACATCATTTCCTTGCCACTATCATGGAAATGGGGAAAGAACAAAGGGTTACCCAAAGTCGGCTGAATTAAAAATAGCTCTGAGATGTGGTTGGCTTGAAGCAGAAAAGGCACTTCTGTGTGATGTTCCATCCTTGTTATTCAACAAATATGAAGAATTCAGAGAAGCTTGGGAAGATATATGAAGTGATAGATGGCAGAGTAAATCAGAACCAGCAAAACAATATATACAGCTGCAAGATGAACTCAAAGACCAAAAAAAAAATTAAATCAAACCTTATGTAATTATAATCTCCACACTTGACTCCAGAGAAAACTACAGAAAATACATCTTCTTCTCTTCATTGCTGTCTTCTTAGTTTTTCTAGTTTTTTCCCCCATAAGTCCTGCAGTTGAACTTTCTTTTATGAAGTATTAGCTTTCCTTATTAGAAAGAGATCCTTTAAAACAGGGACTTTTCCTATTTATATCTCTCGGGCTTAGAAGAGTGCTTAATTTTTTTTATTCATTCATTCACTCATTGTTGAGGTAAAGCAGTATGGCTATGGAATATTGCATTTGCTGTTAGACAGTCTGTGTTTTGCTGAACTCCTTTTTCCCTTTTTTATTTTACATTTTTGTTACTAGGGATTAGGTGGGGGAGGGGAAGGGATATTTTTTAAAATGAATGTGATTTAACAACATAAAGCCATGATAAAAACAAAATTAAAAAAGAAGACAACTACATGACCATCTAGTACAAATCTCTTTTTACACCTGAGGAAACTGAGGTACAAAGTACTCTAAGGAAAATTGGAAGAGAATGATTTTTACTGTATGAGACCAAGGAAAGCTTTATGGAAAAGGAATCAATTTCATTTCTAAAAAATGATAATGTCACCACTATATTTATGGTTTATGGTTATTTTATTGAGAAAATTTCTTAAGCTGTTTTCTTCTGGATTGAAAATACTTGTCATCTTAGTAAGAATGATTATGGTTTCCTGGCCAAAAAATGTTGTTTATTAGAATTCTTCATGATTCCTGTTTTGGATTATCTACTGGCATTTCCCCCTTGATTACAAAGTTATATTGAATTATGGAAATATATCACAATTTTTAAAGGATTTGGACATGTAAATTCAATCGGAAAGTAAAAATATAAACTAGAATGTAGTTCTTATTTAATAAAAGTTAATACCTCTGCCATTCATTTTAAACATCTCCAAGACATCAAGACAAATATTTTGTGAATTTGAGGTACATTAGTGATTTCAGACCTAAATATGTCTAGAAGGGAGCTCATGATTTTTCTCCTTAACCCTACTCTTCCCTATTTATGTCAAAGACACAATCATTCTTCTACTCAACCATGTTGGCAACACTGGAGTCATTCTCAACTAATTTATTTTTTCCCCTCCTCATAAGCAAATCAGATGCCAAATCACAAGATTATAATAGACAACTATTTTGCCTCCATATTATCTCTCATATCCATTCCTCTTCTTTTCAATCATAGAGTCATCACCTGTTACCTAGATTTATTATAATAATCATAGATCCCTGGTATTACATTCTCTGACATCTTAGTCAATGTCTTAGAAGACCCCAAGCTATCTTATGCCTTAAGCCCCACCCCTAAACTGTGACAATCTGGACAAGATTGAATGGGCCATTAGTCTGATACTGTGCAGCAAATTAGTATAGCACATTGCACAGAATTTGAAATCAAAGGATTTGGTTTCAAATCTCCATTCTACTACTCATTACTTATGTGGCTTTAGGCAAGTTAATTTCCCTTTTTCTAGATCTCAGTTTTTTCAACTGTACACTGAAGAAGTTGAAATAACTGCTTTATATAGTTCTACTTTCAGCTCTAAATCTGAACTAATGATAGCAGAGAGATTTTGGTTCCCATTTAGTGGAACCCTCACCAGTGCTGCTCGTGTGTATGTATGTGTGTGTGTATGTGTGTGTGTTAGTAGAACTGAGCTAAAATGGGTATGATTATACTAGATGGCAAAACAGGGCAAGGAGAAGAATGTGAATGGTATATTAATGCCCCTGACAGACCTTATAGGGGTTATTTTTTCCCTAGGTGACAGTGAAAAGTGGATCATATTTTGTAAACTGAGTAGGACTAAAGCAAAAGGAGTTTGTGTCTTTGTTTTACCATCTGGTAAATGAGCTGACTCAGCTGATGTCAGCTGCTTGGACAAGTGATGCTTCAAAAATAAATCACATGTAAGTTATGGATCCAGGGACACACCTTCCTCTAATTGATGTTAGCTTTTTGCTTCACTGAAGGGGAATATGAGGTTAGAGCTTTGTGCAACAGCCAGAATGAATAAGTAGGATCCATGCCAATCATTTGTTGGTTTCAAAGGCAGTGAAAAATGACAAGCTAAAAGCCATTAGGGCTTTGGGGCTATTAAGTATCCCGAGAAAAATACTTACAAATAAAACACTTTGCAAGATTATTTTACCATATGCCTGGCACACAGCAGTTGCTTAATAAATGATTATTGATTGACTGACTGATTGACTTATCACTATTTCTTATGTTTTAGGCACAGTGCATTCATGATCTCAACTTATCCTGACTAAAATGGAAAAAAATCATAGAACATGCAATGTGTTCTAATAAATTGGTACCTAATGCGATGATTTATGAGAGTCAATGGGTTACAGAGGAAATAGCACTGGACCTGAAATTAGCAAAGTTATGGGTTCAAATCCTGACTTCTGAGATGAGGGAAATAGGTACACTTCAGTACTATCGGTAGAGCTGTGAATTGGTTCAACCATTCTGGAGAACAATTTGGAGTTATGCCCAAAAGGTTATAAAACTGTGCATTCTCTTTGTCCCAGCAATAGTACTAGGTCTGTATCTCAAAGAGATCAAAGAAAATGGTAAAAGACCTGTTTGCACAAAAAAGCTGCTCTTTTTGTGGTGGTAGGGAATTGGAAATTGAGGGAATGTCCATCAACTGGGAAAGCTGAACAAGTTATGGTATATGACTGTGATGAAATATTACTGTGCTATAAGAAATGACAAAGGTGATGGTTTCAGAAAAACTTTGGAAGACTTATAAGAAAAAAGTGAAGTAAGAAGAACCAGGAGAACAATATACAGAAAAAAATTATAATGATACAACTATGAAAGACTTGGTTACTTTGATCCATGACAATTCCAAAGAAAGCATAATGAAAAATTCAATCCACCTCCAGAGAAAGAACTGATGAATTCTGCTTGCCTTCTCAATGGGTGGGAGAGGGGCTGAAAAGAGAGAATTTGGAACTGAAAATTTTTAAAGTGTTATTTTTTTTTAAAGTCTAAAATTCTGCCTCCTAAATTTATTAGCTTTATAGTCATAGGCAAGTCATTTACATTTTTTAAACCCAAGTTTCTTCATCTGCAAAATGGAGCAAAAATGTTTCCATCCTGTGAATTGTTGGAAGATTCTAATGGGGTCATGTACATAAAACAATTTGTGATGCCTCACTATATACATGTCAACTACTATTATCATTGTCTAGAAAGTGAATCTCAAATCTGCAGACCCCATTCACCTGTCCTAAGAAACTAGATGATTATGGCATCATTCTAACCCTGCTCTTCTATCCTTTGCCTTGGTACCTTTTACCTGGCCTGTTCTTTATGCCTAGAATGCCCACCTTCTCTTATCTCCCCACTTCTTCCTATTTAAGTTCTAATTATTCTTCAAAACACAACTCAATTTTCACCTCCTAGAAGAAAACTCTGGTTTCCCCAGGCAGAGGTGGGTATTTTGCCTTCTTGCCTTTCTTTACCTGCATGATATTTTCAATTACGTGCCTCTTTTACACTCTTAGGACATTCTCTCTCATTTCCTTTGACACTTCAGGAATCTGGGATTTTGTCAGCATAGGCATTTGCTCCACCAGTTGGTCAGTCAGTAAACACTTAAGTACTAACTCTGTGCCAGGAAGTAAAGAAAGATCAGAGATAGTACCTACTCTTAAGGAGCTCACAATCTGATTTGCAAACAACTATGCACAAATAAGAATAAATACATACACACACACACACACACACACACACATACACACACTGTTATTATCCTTCCAACACTGAGGGGGTGAGGGACATGGTACTCCCCCAATCTGGAAAATCCATGAAAATTTTTTGACCTCCCTTCATACCAAAGAAGTCTGAATTACTATGGTATCAAAAGATTAAATATGTTGATATTATACAATACTATACAAATATTGTATGCACTTCTGAGTTTCTAAACTTTTTCTGTGTTATCTATTGACCTTTGAATGTTGTCTGCAGCTTCTGTGAAACTCTCCGAAGATTCTCATTTGATTCCTTATGTCGACCTATGATATATCAGAACTGTGATGGTGAAAGCAGCAAGGGATAACTATAAAAGATAAACTGAAAATAACCAACAGAGGGAAGACACTAGAATTAAGAGGGATTGGGAAAGGCTTCCTATAAAAGGTAAGATTTTAGTTGGGACTTCAAAGAAGCCAGAGATGCCAGAAGGTGGAGGAGGAAAGAGAACATTCTAGGAATGGGAGATAGTCAGTGAAAATATCAGGCTAATCACACTCTTGGAGCACTCTAATTTGTAGGTTTTGCCTTCACAGTGAGGCTAAATTTTCTTTACCCCACCTCCCAATTCCTCCTGGTTTTGCCTTCTGGGTTCAACCAGAACAAATCCAGCCCCTTCTCCATGTGTCAGTCTTTTAAATACTTGAAGGCAATGATCATGGTCTCTTTGAGTGAAACATACCCATTTCCTTCAAATGATTCTCATGACATGGACTCAAGGCCTTTCACCTTCCTAGTCGCTTGCGTGCATTTTCCAGTTTATTAATGTCAATCAGGGATTGACAGGAAGATCTGAATTCAAATTTTGGCACATGCATTTACTAGCTGTGTGACCCTGGACAAGTTATTTAATCTCAGGCTCATTTTCCCCATCTTTAAAATGAGGTTGAATTTGATGGCCTCTAAAGTCCCTTCTATCTTTAAATGTATGACACTATCATCTGATATTCTTTCTTAAACTTAGAAGTGAAAACAGTATTACAGGTAGGACTCACAAGGGTAGAGTACAGTGGGACTATCACTCCCCTGAAGCTGGAAACTATGCTTTTCTAAAAATGTTTTTTCTTAATTTAATTTTTTTATTTCAAACTTAACAGATACCAAAAAGAAATGATCATTTCCGTATACAGTGAGTAGAATACATAGAGGATTATGTATGAAATCATGAATCTTTTTTTATACCACTTGCTTTAAAAAAATGATAAAATGAACATAAAGTGAACACATTACTCTGAAAATGATCCTACTTGTCCTTGCTTCTTTCTGAATGTCATCCTGTTCTCTGTGTTCTTTTAAAAATGTTTCAATAACTTTCTTCTTTATAAGATTTTTTTTGGGGGCAAACCCTCCACTCCAATTAAAAATAGAAAAAAATCTTTAAACAAGCGTGTTAAAATAAAGCAAATCCACACCATGCCTCTGGATTTCTTCTTCCACAATTTGAGTACATCTGCTCTCTATTAGTAGGTCCATTAACATACATGGTTGGGCATTGGTTTGATCAGAGTTATTAAATCTTTCAAAGCTGTTTTTCTTTACAGTGTTGTTATTATGTAAATTATTTTACTTGTCCTCCTCACTTCACCCTGCATTAGGTTATTGTGAAATTGTCTCCACTGTTTCTTAAGATGCAATAATATTTCATTACATTTACATACCACAATTTGTTCAACTCTCCCCTTATTGATAGGCATCATCAGTTTCCAGATAGTTTCTTTTTTTAAAATGTTATTCTCTTTCTACCCCCATCCACTTCAAGATCAGGAAGTTTTTTCTCTTAATATTTATTGTAAATTAATTTTATGCTTAGTTTATTGTATTATTCAAATGCATTATCAATTTTTCATTTTTCTTACTTTTTAATGTTTATTTATTTATAGTTTTCAACATTCATTTCCACAAAATTTTGAGTTCCAAATTTTCTCCCCATCTCTCCTCTCCCCCACCCCAAAATGCTATGCATTCTGATTACCCCTTCCTCCAATCTGCCCTCCTTTCTATCACACCCCTCCCTACCCTTATCCTCATCTTCTCTCTTTTCTTCTGGGGCAAAATAGATTTCTATACCCCATTACCTGTATTTCTTATTTCCCAGTTGTATAAAAAACAATTCTCAACATTCACTCCTAAGACTTTGAGTTCGTACTTGTCTCCTTTCCTCCCTCCCCACCCATTGCCACTGAGAAGGCAAACAATTCAATATAGGCTATATATAAGTGGTTTTGCAAAAGACTTCCATAATAGTTATATTGTGTAAAACTAACTATATTTCCCTCCATCCTATCCTGCCCCCATTTATTCTATTCTCTCTTTTGGCCTTGTTCCTCCCCAAAAGTATTTACTTCTAATTATTCCCTCCTCCCATTTGCCCTCTCTTCTATCAGCCCCCCCCCACTTATCTCCTTCTCCCCCTACTTTCCTGTAGTGTAAGATAAATTTTCATACCAAATTGAGTGACCATATTATTCCCTCCTTAAGCCAAATGTGATGAGAGTGAGCTTCATTTTTTTCCCTCTCACCTCCCCCCTTTTCTCCTCCACTGAAAAAGCTTTTTCTTGCCTCTTTTATGAGGGATAATTTGCCCTGTTCCATTTCTCCTTTTTTCCTCCCAATATATTCTCTCTCACTCCTTAATTTTATTTTTTAATGAAAATATTTATTTTTTATCTCTTCCTATTCAACCCACCCTGTACTCTCTGTATATATGTATATATATATATAATATACATATATACACACGTGTGTGTGTATGTATGTATGTATGTATGTGTATAATCCCTCCAACTACTCAAATACTGAGAAAAGTCTCAAGAGTTACAAATATTATCTTTCCATGAAGGAATGTAAACAGTTCAACTTTAGTAGGTCCCTTATGATTTCTCTTTCCTGTTTACCTTTTCATGCTTCCCTTGATTTTTGTGTTTGAAAGCCAACTTTTCTATTCAGCTCTGGTCTTTTCATCAACAATGCTTGAAAGTCCTCTATTTCACTGAATGACAATTTTTTCCCCTAAAGTATTATACTCAGTTTTTCTGGGTAGGTGATTCTTGGTTTTAATTCTAGTTCCTTTGACTTCTAGAATATCATATTCAGTCCTTTAATGTAGAAACTGCTAAATCTTGTGTTATTCTGATTGTACTTCCACAATACTCAAATTGTTTCTTTCTAGTTGCTTGCAATATTTTCTCCTTGGCTTGGGACTCTTGAATTTGGCTCTTTTCAGATCTCTTTCAGGTGGTGGATTCTTTCAATATTTATTTTTCCCTCTAGTTTTAGAATATCAGGGCAGTTTTCCTTGATAATTTCATGAAAGATGATGTCTAGGTTGTTTTTTCTTATCATGGCTTTCAGGCAGTCCCATAATTTTTAAATTGTCTTTCCAGGATCTGTTTTCCAGGTCAGCTGTTTTTCCAATGAGATATTTCACATTATCTTCCATTTTTTCATTCTTTTGGTTTTGTTTTGTAATTTCTTGGTTTCTCATAAAGTCATTAGCTTCCATCTGCTCCATTCCAATTTCTAAAGAACTATTTCCTTCAGTGAGCTTTTGAACCTCCTTTTCCATTTGGCTAATTCTGCTTTTTAAAGATTTCTTTTCCTCATTGGCTTTTTGGCCTTCTTTTGCCAATTGAGTTAGCCTATTTTAAAGGTGTTATTTTCTTCAGCATTTTAGTGAGCTGTTGACTCACTTTTGATGATTTCCTTGTATCACCCTCATTTCTCTTCCCAATTTTTCCTCCACCTCTCTTACTTGATTTTCAAAATCCTTTTTGAGCTCTTCCATGGCCTGAGACCATTGCATATTTTATTTTGGAGGCCTCTGATTGTAAGTATTGTTCTTCCTCATCCAAAAGGATGGAAGAAAATTCCTGTTTACCAAGAAAGTAGCCTTCTATAATCTTATTTTTTTCCCTTTTTTTGGGCATTTTCCCAGCCAGACACTTGACTTTTGAGTCCTTTGTCAAAAGGAGGGTATACTCTGGGGACCTGTAAGTTCTCAGTTCCTCCAAGGTGGCACAATCAAGGGAGAGGAGTTCGCTCTTCTCCTGGCCTGTGCACTGTTCTGGGAGCACCCCAAAACTTTTTTGCCCAGAATCTGTGAGTAGAATTCACTCTCCACAACTGCCTCCAGCTATACCATACCAGCACTTCTCCTCACCCTAGGGCCACCACTCAGGGCTGAGATTCAGAGCAGTGGCTTTAGGCACAGGGCTCCAAAAATGGACACTGCCACTGCAATGGCTACTGCCAGCAGTCCAGACTGGGCTCCCTTTTCCTGGGTGAAAGAACTTTCTCACTGACCTTTGAAGTTGTCTTAGGCATTTGTGGGTTGAGTAATTTGGGAACTGCTGCTGCTGGTGGCTCCCTGAAGCCTATTCTGGGTTCTGTCCCTGTCACGCTGCCCATGCTGGGCTGTGTTCTGCTCTGGGCCTGCTGTGATAGACCTTTCCTGTTGGACTTCCAGGCTGCCTTGGGCTAGAAATTTCTTTCACTCTGTTGGTTTGTGGCTTCTGCTGCTCTAGAATTTGTTTAGAGTCATTTTTACAGGTATTTTATGTGCTATAGGAGAGAGCTTTTACAGGTCCATCTTTCTACTCTGCTATCTTGGCTCTG
>JAQQSK010009814.1:0-12925 GCA_028658325.1 Potorous gilbertii | reverse complement strand
TTTGTGATTTCTTGGTTTCTCAGAAAGTCATTGGCCTCCATCTGTTCCATTCTAATTTTGAGAGAACTATTTTCTTCAGTGAGCTTTTGCACCTCTTTTGACACTTGGCTAACTCTGCTTTTGAAAGCCTTCTTCTCCTCATTGGCGTTTTGAACCTCTTTTGCCAATTGAGTTAGCCTATTTTTCAAGGTGTTATTTTCTTCAACATTTTTTTGGGCCTCCTTTAGTAAGGTATTGACCCGTTTTTCATGCTTTTCCTGCATTTCTCTTCTCATTTCTCTTCCCAGCTTTTCCTCCACCTGTGTAATTTGATTTTCAAAATCCTTTTTGAGTTCCTCCATGGCCTGAGCTCATGGGGTATCTATTTAAGATATTTGGGATACAGAGGCTTTGACTCCTATGTCTTTACCTGATGGTAAGCAGATCTCTTCTTCGTCAGGGACGAATGGCACAATCATCTGATCAAGAAAACAACCTTCTATGGTCTTATTTTTTTTCCCTTTTCTGGGCATTTTCCCAGCCAGTTACTTGACTTCTGAGAGTCCTCTTCACCCCCTGGCCTAGATCAGCCCAGCTAGTGCTTGGGGTCTGAGATTCAAATGCTCCCAGCCAGTTCCTTGACTTCTGAGAGTCCTCTCCACCCCAGCCTAGGTCTGACCAGCTAGTACTTGGGGTCTGAAATTCAAATGCTGCTCCCCAGCCTCAGGGCTTTTGGCGGCAGGCCTGACTGCAATTCAGTGGGAGCTTATCTGCTGGTGCTCAAGTGGGGGCAGTGCTGCCTCTCAGGCTCAGTTCCCTCAGGGGGTTTATGCAGAGACTTTTTGTAATGGAGCTGCTGCCTAGCTCCCGCCTGCTCTGGGAGCCTCTGGCCGCAGCTACCTCTGCCTCTGCCACAGTGGCTGCCTCCCGAGGGTTCCGAGTCCTTCAGATACCCCGCTCCCCTCTCAGCCTGTCTCTCTCACTGACCTGTGTGTCTGTGGGTGGAGGGACCTTCGCTACTGCTGGAGATTGTGGTCCCTGAAGCCTGCTTGGATTTGCTCGCTCCTCTCAGTGTGGTGGGGCTGGGGCAGGGCAGGGGAGGGCTCTGCAGGACAGGGCTCTGCTCCCGTCTGGGGCTTGATGCACCCCTGGGGTTGGTTTTTCAGGGCTCTCTGCAACGGAAATCTCCTTCACTGTGTTGCTGTGCGGCTTCCACTGTTCCAGGATTTGTCAGGAGTTCTTTAAGGGAAAGTTAAAAAATCCAAGAACTTAGAATGACTAGGATCATTGGAAAGGTGAGGAAGGGAGTGATAACTCCTTTCAGGCCAGCCTGGAAGACATGGGGAAAATTTTATTGGGCCTGCTACAAACGAGGCATGATATAATTGATTCTACCCTCAGAAGAAAACTAAAAACTAGTATGACGGTCAAAGAGAGACTGGCAAATTTGAGTAATTCAGAACAAGAACAAAATGAATTAATATAAATATCAAGGACTCAAATATAAAAGACTAATTGCTAACACTCACTACTTGATAAAGGATGTGAAAGTTAGGTTTTAAGATTTCTATAGCTTTGTTAATTTCCCCATTTTTTATTATTTAAAACCTTATGTTTTCTTATAATTTAAAAGTGCTCATACAAATAACCTAAATAAGGATTAAATTCTAATTTCATAGCCAGCAGGACAAGGAATAATGGAAAACATGCATCATATCCTGCAAGCTAGTTGAGAAGAGAAGGAATCCAGCTTGGGAGGTGGGTGTGATGACAGTAAAAAATCAGTAGAGAGACCCAGAAAGCCAAGTCATGGAGAACATTATTGGAAGAAAGATTATGACCAAACACATGACTACAATTAGATTCATAACATCTTTATAGTAAAACTGCTATTGCTACTTCAACTACTATCAACATATTGTCTCTGATGTAAGATTCTTGGGAAGATTTAAAAACAAGAATAATCTTATTCTATGACCCTTTGATCATTAACATAAAACAAGCTACATAAGAAGGGAAAATGTGTTTGCTATGACAACAAAGGCACAACACATATTCTCAACTAAGAGGGATTTCTGATGGATGTTAAGGTATTCCAGATGCTATTGTTTTCAGATTACACAGCACTTTATTCAACAAACTATAAAACATTTTCTCCAAAAATCAATCATTCCAAAAACTATGTGAATTCTTGAGTCACACAGGGAACACCAAGTGAATGAATTATTTATATTGTCCAGGTACTATCACAGGAGTTCCAAGTTATGTCGAGTGCTCATCACTAAAATGTTTCTAAGCATTCACTCTAAATATGTTTATTCTAACTTGTCTATAAATTATATACAGGTACATGAATGGTTTTGCTTAATGTCTGTCTCATATATAAGCTTTATAACAGCTTGAAATTGAAATATAAGACAAAGATACAATAATATTTGAACTTGTAAATAAAGCTGGAGTTTATCGATAAAGGAAATGACATGGTCTAAAGTGTGTTTCAAAAAAAATTCACCATAGCCCTCTTTGCGAGGGTTTGGTTGGAGAGGAGAGGGAGATGAGGCAGGGATATGAATTACAGAGTCATTGCAACAATCTGATAGAGTGATGATGATGGTCTTAGTAAGAATAATGGCTTTGTGGGTAGAAGCAAAGCAAAAATGACAAGATTTTCCAATTGAATGTGTATGTGGAATGAGAGAGGGTGAGTAGCCAACAATAAAATGGAAAACATAAACCTAGGTGACTGGTGGTGCTTTCCCAATAATATCAAATGTCAGAAAAGGTGTGGGATTTGGAGAAAGGATAATGTAATGAAATCTCTATTGAATATCCCAATTCATTTATTTCTGGCTCACACTGTGAGATTCTAATGGGGCTCATCTTTTTTTTTAACAGTTCAAAACAGATAAATCAATTCAAACTTTTGGTCAGGTGATACTTCTTTTTAAAGTATATTCAATATGGACCACTAAAGAATTTTTTTAAACATTAACCAACTGACACACAAATATTTATGTTGCTAATTTCACAAGATCTTGACATTATTGTCTCCACAGTATTACTAACAATTAAAAGACCCTAACTTATTGTTGTTGGTCTAAAGTCCTATGCCTAATAGCTTAATTTTAGACAACTTCGGATGTTCCCCTACCAATAATGTATAATTGAATAGTTCTGGTATTAAGCTTACAAACCTTTTGACTATAGGAAATTGCCACCAAGAGTAGGGACCTTGCAGGGATACCATATCTCCCCAACTTCATGTAAGTTCCAGGCAGGATTAGATCACCCACTTGCATTCAGCCAGGCTTAAAGTCTGCCAGGTGTCAGTGGGGAAACTGAGTCAGGAGAATCCCACCTCAGCCCATACTGAACAGCCACTCTCCCACCTTTCTCTCGAGATCACCTTATTCAGTTCATACCAGCATCTCAGCAGCTTACTGGCATCATGTATTGGAGGCTCAGATCACCTTTCTTGCTACCCACACCTGCAGTTAGACTAAGAAGAACAGTCACTTAATAGTCCCATAGTATCTAAAAAAGGCAAGTTCCAATAACCAGATTTCAAATATGATTATAGTTTCATTTTGGCTAAGGAGCAGCTTTTGAGGCAAGTCTTAAGTGGCTTACGTGCCTTTCTATACATGTTCTAGTTCCTGATTAAATAGCAATCATAAACTCAAATTTACTATTAAAAGCTTGACTTTTCCATCAATGCCAAATTTTACCAGAGGTTACCTTCTTCTAGGAAATTTAGACTGAAATTCTTTTCTCCAAACTAAAGATGTCATTGATTTATTCTTAGTAATTAATTCAGTCAATTGTTTTAATACTAATTGCTTTTACCTCACTTTGTAACATGTCCAATTTTTCTCTCCATCACTCCCCTCCTCCTGCTTCCTAAAACGTTGCATTCTGATTACTCCTTCCCTCAATATACCTTCCCTTCCATCACACCCCAGCCCTCTCTTATCCCTATCTTCTCTCTTTTTTTTTCAGGACAAGGTAAATTTCCATATCCCGTTTCCTGTAGTTCTTGTTTCCTTATTATATGCAATAAAAATTCTCAACACTGATTTCTAATATTTTAAATTCAAACTGCTCTCCCTGGCCCCTCCCTCCCTAGCCCCACTGAGAAGGGAAGCAATTCAATATAGACTAAATATGTGTTCATTTACAAAAGACTTCCACAATAGTTATGTTGTTTACCAATTATATTGCTCTCTATCCTACCCTATCCTCCCTTTTTTCCCCTCCCCTACAATTGATCTTGTCCCTTCTTGAAAGTGTTTATTTCTAGTGATTCCCTTCTCCCATTTGCTTTCCCTTCTAACATTCCCCTCACTCCATTTTCCACCTCCTCTCCTACTTTTTTGTGGTACAATATAAATTTTCACATCAAATTTAGTGAGCATGTTATTCCCTCCTTCAGCCCCATGTGGGGAGAGAAGCTTTATTTTCTCCCCTCTCCCCTTCTTCCTTGTCTCCACCATTGAATAAGATTTTTCTTATCTCTTTTATAAGTTATAGCCTGCCCCATTCCATTACTCCCTTTCTCTTCCTGGAATTTTCCTTCTTCACCCCTTATTTTTTATTTTATTTTGGTATGTGGATATCATCACTTCTGATATAATACACCCTGTACTCTCTATGTGTATGTGTGTGTATGTATGTATGTACAATCTCTTCAACTACCCAAATACTGAGAAAAGATTCAAGAGTTAAAAATATTTTCATTCCATGCAGTAATGTAAACAGTTGAGCTTTAGAGAGTCTTTTATGATTATTCTTTTCTGTTTACCTTTTCATGCTTCTCTCTTTTTTTTTAACCTCTTTCATATTTATTTAGCTTTTTACACTCATTTTCACAAAATTTTGGGTTCCAAATTTTCTCCCCATTTGTCCCCTCCCCCCACTCCAAAACACCCAGCATACTAATTTCCCCTATCACCAATCTGCCCTCTCTTCTATCATCCTCCCTTCTCTTGCCCCATCTTCTCTTTTGTCCTGTAGGTCCACATAACATTCTATTCCCCATTACCTGTCTTTCTTGTTTCCTAGCAGCAAGAACAATGCTCTAGAGTTGTTCCTAAAACTTTTAGTTCCACTTCTCCCCATCCTTCCCTCCCTTTGGGAAGGCAGGCAATTCAATATAGGCCATAATTGTGTAGTTTTGCAAATGACTTCCATAATAGTCGTGTTGTGTAAGACTAACTATAATTCCTTCCATCCTCTCCTGCCCCTCATTGTTTCTATTCTCTCTTTTGATCCTGTCCCCCTCTGAGTATTGACTTCAAATTGCTCCCTCCTCCCATTGTCCTCCCTTCCATCATCCTCCCCCACCCTGCCTATCTCCTTTTCCCCCACTTTCCTGTATTGTAAGAAAGGTTTTCATACCAAAATGAGTGTGTATTTTATTCTTTCTTTTAGTTGAACGTGATGAGAGTAAACTTCATGTTTTTTTTTCTCAGCTCTCCTCTTTTTCACTCCACTAAAAAGTCTCCTGCTTGCCTCTTCTATGAGAGATAATTTACCCCATTCCATTTCACCCTCTCTCCTCCCACTACATTTCTCTCTCACCGTTTACCTTGATTTCTTTTAAGATATGATCCCATCCTATTCAAATAACTCTGTGCTCTCTGTTTCTGTGTGTGTGCATGTGTGTATGTGTGTGTGCGCACATGTGTGTACAAGTGTGTCTGCATGTGTGTGTGTGTGTGTGTGTGTGTAATCCCACCATCTACCCAGATACAGAAAGGGTTCAAGAGTTACAAATATTGTCTTTCCATATAGGACTGTAAACATTTCAACTTTGGTAATTCCCTTATGACATGTCTTTGCTGTTCACTTTTTCACATTTCTTCTCACTCTTGTGCTTGAAAGTCAAATTTTCTTTTCAGCTCTGGTCTTTTCATCAAGAATGCTTGAAAGTCCTCAATTTCATTGAAAGACCATATTTTCCCTTGAAGTATTATACTCAGTTTTGCTCGGTAGATGATTCTTGGTTTTAGATCTAGTTCCTGTCTTCTGGAATATCCTATTCCATGCCATTCGCTCCATTAATGTCTCAGCAGCTAGGTCTTGTGTTATCGTGATTGTATTTCCACAATACTGGAGTTGTTCCTTTCTAGCTGCTTGCAATATTTTCTCCTTGACCTGGAAACTCTGGAATTTGGCCACAATGCTCCTACGAGTTTCTCTTTTTGGATTTCTTTCAGGCAGTGAATGGTGGATTACTTGAATAATGTTTTTGGCCCTCTGGTTCTAGAATATCAGGGCAGTTTTCCTGATAATTTTATGAAGGATGGTGTCTAGGCTCTTTTTTTTATCATGGCTTTCAGGTAGTCCCATAATTTTTAAATTGTCTCTCCTGGATCTATTTTCCAGTTCAGTTGTTTTTCCAATGAGATATTTCACATTCTCTTCCATTTTTTCATTCTTTTGGTTTTGTTTTGTAATTTCTTGGTTTCTCAGAAAGTCATTAGCCTCCATCTCTTCCATTCTAATTTTGAGAGAACTATTTCCTTCAGTGAGGTTTCGCACCTCTTTTTCCACTTGGCTAATTCTGCTTTTGAAAGCCTTCTTCTCCTCATTGCCTTTTTGAACCTCTTTTGTCAATTGAGTTAGCCTATTTTTCAAGGTGTTATTTTCTTCAGCATTTTTTGGGTCTCCTTTATTAAGGTATTGACTGGTTTTTCATTCTTTTCTTGCATCTCTCTCATTTCTCTTCCCAGTTTTTCCTCCACCTGTCTAACTTGATTTTCAAAATCCTTTTTGAGCTCTTCCGTGACCTGAGTCCATTGGATATCTATTTCAGATGTTTGGGATACAGAGGCCTTGACTCCTATATCTTTACCTGATGGTAGGAAAGGCAGAAACATCTGGTCATCAAGAAAGTAATCTTTTATAGTCTTATTTTTTTCCCTTTTCTGGGCATTTTCCCAGCTAATTACTTGGCTTCTGAGAGTCCTCTCCACCCCCGCCTAGATCCACCCAGTTAGTGCTTGTGGTCTGAGATTCAAGTGCAGATCTCCAGCCTCAGGGCTTTCAGTGGCAAGCCTGGCTATTATTCAATGTGAGCTTAAGTTCTGGTGCTCAGTTGGGGGCAGGGCGGCCTCCCAGTCTCGGTTCCCTCAGAGGGTTTATGGGGAGACATTCAATAATGGATCTGAGGTCCTGCCTTCTCCATGAGCCTCTGCCCACCTGTTGCCTCTGCCGCTACCTCACAAGGGGGCTTGAGTTATGGAGACACCTCGCTCCTCTCTCAGCCAGCCCAGATTTCTCTCTCACTGACCTGTAGAACCTGTGGGTGGAGGGACCTTTGTGGGCAATGGAGATTCCGTCCCTGTAGCCTGCTCAGATCTGCTCCTCTCAGTTCCACACAGCCAATGCAGGGCTGGGCTCTGCTCCTGTCCGGTGCATGATGGAAATTTGGGGTCGGTTTTTGGGGCTCTCTGGAATGGAAATCTCCTTCACTTCATGGTTGTGCAGCTTCCACTGCTCCAGAAGTTGTTGGGAATTCTTTTTACAGGAAATCCATGGGCTGTGGGTTTGGAGCTAGCATATGTGAATCTTTCTACTCTGCCATCTTGACTCCTTCCCCCCATGCTTCTCTTGATTCTTGTCTTGGGAAGTCAAATTTTTAAATACGGATCTGGTCTTTTCCCCAACTTGAATTCTTGAAAGTCATCTATATCCTTAAATGACCATTATTTCCATTGAAGTATTATATTCAGATTTGCTAGGTAGGTGATTCTTGGTTTCGATCCCTGTTCCTTTGACTTCTGAAATATCCCATTTGAAGCCCTTTGATCCCTTAATGTTGAAGCTGCCAGATCCTGTGTTATCTTGATTGTATTTCCACGATACTCAAATTGCTTCTTTCTAGCTGCTTGCAGTATTTTCTCCTTTATCTGGGAACTCTGAAATTTGGCCACAATATTCCTAGGAGTTTTTCTGTTTGGGTTTTTTTCAGGAGGTGATTGATGAAGTCTTTCAATATCCATCTGGCCTTCTGATTTTATAACACCATGGAAGATAATGTCTAGGCTTTTTTTTTTATCATTGCTTTCAGGTAGTCCAATAATTTTTGAATTATTTCTCCTGCATCTATTTTCCAGGTCAGTTGTTTTTCCAATGAGTTGTTTCACATTATCTTCTATTTTTTCAAATTTTTGATTTTACTAACTGCTTAGTTTAACTCATAGTCATTCTTTTCCCTGAACTTAATTGTCTCTTTCAGTGAATTATTTTGTTCAGTGAGCTTTTGAACCTTTTCCTCCATTTGTGTAATTCTGCTTTTTAAAACCTCCTTCTCCTTGTTGACTTTTTGGACTGTTTTTCCAATTGAGTTAACCTCTTTTTAAAGTTGTTATTTTCCTCCGCATTTTTTGGTTCTCCTTTAGTAAGCTACTAACTTGTTTTTTAAGGTTTTCTATTGCCTGAGCCCCAGTTAAGTTTCCTCTGGAGGAAAAGGCCTTGACTTTCTCTGACAGTATGCCTTGTTCTTTCTCATCTGAAAGAATGGGAGGAGAAACCTATTCCCCAAGAAAGTAACCTTCTATGGTCTTATTTTTTTTTCCCTTTTTTGGACATTTTCCCAACCAGTTACTTGACTTCTGAGTTTTCTCCCCACAACCTCCTGACCTCCAGCTCTTCCAAGTCAGTGCTTGGGGGCTGAGATTCAAATGAACTTCTCTCTAGCTTCAGGGGCTTTAGATTGGAGCAAGAGTGCTATTCATTTTGAGATTAAGTTCAGCTGCTCAGGTAGGGGCAGGGCTGCCACACAGGGCTCAGTTTCTTCAGGAGGTTTCTGATGAGACCTTCAACAATGGATGTGGGATACTGCCTGCTCTTTAAGCCCCTGTCTGCTGCTGCCTCTACTGCTGCCACCTGAGGAGGCCCAACTTATGGGGACACTCCTCTCCCCTCTCGGTCAGCCGAAAAATCTTCTTACTGACCTTTGGAGCCTGTGGGTTGAGGCATCTGCACTGTTGCTGGAGATTCTGTCCCTGAAGCCTGCTTGGATCTACTCCTTTTGGTGCCACATGGCTGGGGCAGGGCTGGGCTGTGCTCCAGGTCCGGGTGTGACAGATCTTTCACATCTCTCTAGGGTAGACATCTCCTCCACTCTGTAGTTCTGTGACTTCTGCTGCTCCAGAATTTGTTGAGAGTACTTCTTTACAGATATTTTATGGTCTGTGGGGTAGGAGCTAGCATATGTGTATCTTTCTACTCCACCATCTTGGCTCCTCCCCCTCAATAGAGTTAATTTTTAATGTTGAATGTTTTTCAGAAAAAAAGCAATAAGTAACTGATGCAAGTTAAGTATTCCTTCTGTCAATTTTAAATTATAAACTTTAAGTAGTAAATCACTCAAAGGACAATGAAAATATCTATGGTATATATTAGTTGAACATGACATGTTACTAATGAACAGCTGTGCAGGAGAATTAGTATAATCAAAGGAGAATTAGTGTCATCAATGAGGTGGACCAACCATGTTTCAGAAACATAAGGTAAGAAATGAACACTCTGTACTTCATTCTTATCCATATATTAATACTCCTAATAAATTTAGAGGAAGGACCCCAGAGCATTAGTTATATCTCTTGGGAATTATATTTTTGTTTAAATATGGGCAAGAATAAAAAAAAGAACGAAAAGGCATGGATGGAATTGTACCTATGCTCTTTGAGGAAGTAGCTATATCAAGTACCAGAGTTAACAATGCATAGATACAAACCACACCTGCAACTTATGAGAAAGGACTTCCTCTTTTACATAGTTTTATTTATTTATTTTTGCATTTCAACATTCATTTCAACAACATTATGAGTTCCAATTTTCTCACCATTTCTCCCCTCCCCCACCCCATAAAACACTGTATTCTAATTGTACCTTCCTTCAATGTGCCCTCCCTTCTATCACACATCACCCTTCCCTTATCCCCATCTTCTCTCTTTTCTTGTAGGGTAAGATAAATTTGTATACCCCCTTACCTGTATTTCTTATTTCTCAGATATATGCAATAAAAATTCTCAACATTTGTGTTAATACTTTGAATGCCAACTTCTCTCCCTCCCTCCCTCTCCCCCCAACCCCACTGAGAAGGTAAACAATTCAGTACAGGCTTTATATGTGTCTCTTTTACAAAAGTCTTCCATAATAGTCATGCTGTGTAAGACTAACTATATTGCCCTCCATCCTACCCTGTCACTCGTTTTTTCTATTCTCTAAATTGACCTTGGCCCTCCCCAAAACTATTTACTTCTAGTTACTCCCTTCTCTCATATGCCCTCCCTCTATCATCCCCCTCACCCCATTTGTGCCCTTCTCACCTACTTTCCTGTAGTGTAATATAGATTTTCATACCAAATTTAGTGAGCATGATATTCCCTGCTTAAGGCATATGTGAGGAGAATAAGCTTCACTTTTCCCCTCTCACTTCCTTCCTTTTTTCCTCCATTGAAAAAGATTTTTCTTATCTCTTGTACGAGTGCTAATCTGCCCCATTCCATCTCTCCCTTTCTCCTCTGAATATTTTCTTCTCTCACTCGTTAATTTTATTTTACATTTTTATGAATATCATCTCTTCTGATTTAACTCAATTTGTACTCTCTGATTATGTGTGTGTGTACGTGTGTGTGTGTGTGTGTGTGTGTGTGTGTGTGCGTGTGTGTGTGTAAAATCCCTCCATCTACCCAAGTACTGAGAAAAGGCCCAATATTGTCTTTCCATGCAAAAATGTAAACAGTTCAGCTTCAGAAAGTCCTTCATGATTTCTCTTTCTTGTTTACCTTTTCATGCTTCTCTTGCTTTTCGTGTTTGATAGTCAAATTTTCTATACAGTTCTGGTCTTTTCAACATGAATGCTTGAAAGTCCTCTATATCATTGAATGACCATTTATTTCCTTGAAGTACTATACTCAGTTTTGCTCGGTAGGTGATTCTTTTAATCCCAGTTCCTTTGACTTCTGGAATACATTTCAAGCCTTACAATCCCTTAATGTAGAAGCTGCCAGATCCTATATTATCCTCATTGTATCTCCACAATACTCAAATTGTTTCTTTCTAGCTGCTTGCAATATTTTCTTCTTGACGTGGGAACTCAGAAATTTGGCCACAATATTCCTAGGAGTTCCTCTTTTTGGGTGTCTTTCAGGAGATGATTAGTGGGTTCTTTCAATATTTATTTTTCCTTCTGGTACTAGAATATCAGGTCACTTTTCCTTGGTATTTTCATGAAAGATAATGTCTAGGGTCTTTTTTTGATCATGGCTTTCAGGTAGTCCTGTGATTTTTTAATGGTCTCTCCTGGATCTATTTTCCAGGTCAGTTGTTTTTCCAATCAGATTTTTCACATAATCTTCTATTTTATCAATCTTTTGTTTTTTTTTTAACTTCTTGTTTTATCATATAGTAATTAGCTTCCCTGAACTCCACTCTCATTTTTAAAGAGCTCTTTTGTTCAGTATGCTTTTGAACCTCCTTTTCTATTTGGCTAATTCTGCTTTCTAAAGCCTTCTTCTCCTTTATGGCTTTTTGGACCTCTTTTTTCCAATTGAGTTAGCCTATTTTTAAAGGTGTTACCTTCCTCAGCATATTTTTTCAGTTTTCCTTTAACAAGCTGCTGATTCACTTTTCAAGCTCTTCTATGAACTGAGCCTATTTCATATTCATTTTGGAGATACTAGAGGCAGAATCCTTGACTTTCTCTGACAGTATGCACTGTTCTTCCTCATCAGAAAGGATGGAAGTAGATACCTGCTCACCAAGAAAGTAACCTTCTATTGTCTAATTTTTTCCCCCTTTTTGAACATTTTCCCAGCCAGTTACTTGATTTCTGAATTCTTTGTCAAGAGGAGGGACCTAGTGCTCCTCCTCTCCCCAGGGCCCTCTTCAGGGCTGAGATTCAGATCAGCTGCTCGTTTCCCCTGGGGGCTTTAAGCTGAGATACTGGAACAATGAACCCAGGCTACTTCTGAGGTCACGTTATAGGTTCCCTGCTGCTGCTGCTTCTACTGCCTCTGCTGGAGGGGCCCCACTCCACTCTCACCTAGCTTGGAACACCGTTCCACATTGACCTTTGCAACTTTCTTTGTCTCTTCTGGGTTGAGGGATCTGGGACCCTCCCTGATGGTGATTCTGCCCCAGATGCCTGTTTGGTCCTGCTCCTCTCCATGTGTAAGGCCAGGCCTGGGCTCCACTCCATTCAGTGTCCCGTGGGATAGTTTTTTCCTGAAGGCCTTCCGGGTAACCTCTGGCTGAAAATCTCTTTCACTCTATTGTTCTATGGGTTCTGCTGCTCTAGAATTTGTTGAGAGTCATTTTTTACAGATATTTTGTGGTGTGTGGGGAGCACTAGTGTATATGGGTCTTTCTGCTCTGCCTTCTTGGCACCATCCCCCAAGGACCTCCTTTTGGAAAGAAACTATATGTTATTTTATTTTATAAAGAAAATCAATGATCTTAGAATGTATTTAATGAAACTACTTAGTTTGACTATCTTTCCTACAGTCCTTACTTAGAAAGTCAAATCAAGACAAAAGGCATATTTTTTTTAAATTTTTTTTTAATTTATTTTTTTAAATAAATTTATTTAACTTTTTACATTCATTTTCACAAGATTTTGGGTTCCAAAATTTTCTCCCCCTTTGTCCCTTCCCCCCTCCCCGATACACTGGACATTCTAATTACCCATATCACCAATCTGCCCTCTCTTCTATCATCCCTCCCTTCCCTTACCCCATCTTCTCTTTTATCCTGTAGGGCCAGATAACTTTCTTTCCTCATTACCTGTATTTCTTATTTTCTAGTAGCAAGAACAATACTCAACAGTTGGTCCTAAAACTTTAAGTTCCAGTTTCTCCCCATCCCTCCCTCCCCACCCATTCCCTTTGGGAAGGCAGGCAATTCAATGTAGGCCATATCTGTGTAGTTTTGC
>JAQQSK010009813.1:0-12925 GCA_028658325.1 Potorous gilbertii | reverse complement strand
AGAGAGGGCAGATTGGGGATATGGGTAATTAGAATGTCCAGTGTATGGGGGAGGGGGGAAGGAACAAATGGGGAGAAAATTTTGGAACCCAAAATCTTGTGAAAATGAATGTAAAAAGTTAAATAAATTTATTTAAAAAATAAAAATAAAACAAACAAACAAACAAAAAAACATGTTCCTTCAGGGATTAGAGGTAGTTCAGCAAGTCAGAAAAGTTTCTATTGCAAGTTAAAATTATTTCACAAGTCAGCTAAAAAATGGATCCCAGGTTACAAATAAAGTTTAAAAAATATTATGAAATCCCATATATTTTTTATAATTTTTCTTCCATCCCTTCCTTTTTTCTTTCTGTATCTCCTCCTTACTCTTCATACTTGTTTTCTTCCTTCTTTCCATATGAGGTAAATATTTCCCTACATCTTCTCTAACAGAATAATATGTCCTCCCTCTGACTCCACTCTCCAAGAATATTCGTAAACATAGTCTCAGAAGTCCAAATTCATCTACTGATGAACTTAGGGATAATATATGTTCGAGTTACCTATCTCTATAACAATATAGTTGCTAAATATACTTATCAGGTATAAAGCAATTAGAGATAACCAGTAACTGAGGGATAACCAACTCTTGTAAGAGTAAGCTAGTATCTGAGCTAAGCATCAAAGGGAACAGTGATTAAGAGAAATAAAAATGAGGAGGGAGCAAATTAAAGCCACAAGAAATTGATTAAAGACGAAGAAAAATGGCATGGAGTTTTGTATATTAGGAACAATACGCTTACTATTTTGACTTAAACATCAAGATTATGAAAAGATATAATAGATAATAAACCTAGAAAGATAATTTGAAAGCATTCTGTGGGAAAGGACAAGTTTAAATTTTACACTACAAGTATTAGCTTTTAACTATTGCTTCTGGATGTTTTTGAGCAGGGAAGTGATGTGGTAAGACTTTTTTAAGTAATATAAATTTAGCAGGTGGATGGATGAGCAGCGATGATATTATGTAGCAGATGGATTATATAGAAGAGAGATTTGAGGAAGAAGAGCCAATTTAAAAAAAAACTGTTATAATGACCTACATAAGAGATGATAAGATCTCATAAGGCATCAGCTATGTGATTGGAGATTTGTGGATGGATGAAGACAGTGTAGGAATATAATGAACAAGATATGAAAACCCAGTTAATGTGGGAAATGAGAGATAGCAGTAAGTTTCAGATGACACCGCGATTTCAAGACTCTATTACTTGAAGTATGGTGATGCTTTCAACACAAATAAGGAGCTTTGTTTTTTCTTGGGAGGGGAGAAATAAATTCTCTTTTAGATAACCAAGTAACATATTTTGATATGAATACATAAATATAACCATAAAACATAAACATAAAAAGATTTATGTTTCTATTAGGATATACAAAGTATTGTTAGAGGTGCCTGTGGAACACCTAGTGAAAAATCAGGCACAGGTAACTGATAATACAGGCCTGTGTCCCAGAAGCCAAATAAGGTCAACATCTTGGAGTCATATCATGAGAAACAACAAATAGACTCATGGTATCTGATGACACTGCTGAGAGAGAGTGTGTATGGAGACAAGATGTCCCAGGAGACAGGAACTTGAAGTATACACATGGTTAAATAGAGAACTGTAGAAAAGGATCAAGCAAAGGAAAAAGAGGAGTAATCAGACAGGAAGGAGAATTAGAAGAGAGTCATGATACCCTTAGATAAGAAATTAAGAAGCAGGGATGAGTCAGGGAAGAAGAATCATCAGATCAGTTGTAGATGTAAGGCAAGCAGTGCCCTTTCCTTTATGTTTCAAATTATTCTTCCATGTAATATAAACTCTATGAAAATAATATTTGGTTCTATTTCATCTAGAATTTACATTAAGGCTAGATAAGGAAGGTAGGAAGATATCTTCTAAAATTAATGTCATGCAGTACAAAAAGTAGATAAAGACCAGCCTTAAATTTATTTTATAAGTTGAATCATACTCTCCTTCTGACATGTTCTATGTAACCACATCACTTAATCTTTCAGTGTCCCCAGGAATCTTACTTTTTTTTATTTTTTTTTTAGGAATCTTTCTTGAACAAAAAAATTATATATATAAGTTGTTGATCTACATAAGTGACAAAAACATTTTAGGCCTAAGAGATCAAAGATCTGGTTGAAAATAAAAAGGCTATTTAAATATGTTAAAGGAAAAAGAAGTTGTGAAACCTAAATTAATGATTTATGATATATAATTTGGTTTTGTAATAATTATGCAAGGTGCAGTAGAGAAAGCACTGGACTGATAAACAGAACCTCCATGTTCTAGTTATGACACTTGCAGGTATGGTTTTGTACAAATTACTTAACTCACCTAGGTTACAGTTTTATAATTAGGAAAATGGGAAATCTGAAGAGAAAAACATCAAGCCCCTATTAATGCTAAGTTTATGATTAAGTGAATAGTGTTTTAAATCAAAGAATTAAATTAAAACATTATAAGTTTATATACTTTGGATTTCCTTTTTCCTGGATCTTCATAGTAGCAATTGTCTTTCTCCATATTTTGAAGGATGCTGTATGACTTCCACTCTCAAGTTTTATTTCCTTTGGCTCTCACGACTTTTTGAAAAAATATTTATCGTCTTTAAAGTACATTCATTTTCCTTTGCCCATTTTACCTATTTTATTCCTGATTTCATTATGTATGTACAAGAGCTTTGCATCTTTACTCACCACATTAATATTCCACAATGAATTAATATTGAGGCTCATGATATTATAACTGTAAATCCATTCAATGCATTAGCATATTTAGCAAGGATGTATTTTGCATGGATTATGCTGGCATTTTATAATTAAGGATCACTCTTTTATAGAAAATTGTAATCAGGGGAGTAATGCAAGAGGAGGTTTGGGGAAAAATGAATATTTTTTTATCCTGAATTTCTATATACACAAATTCACACTTGGCACATATTTTTCCTTTATCTTATTCAACAACACAGTGGATCAATATTTATGATTTTTCTAGTTACCAGTATCTGTTTTTAGTAAATGTTAGGAGGCCACTAAAAGTTTATTCCTAACGTCATTTGGAATCCATATGCTTGATGATATGCCTAATGAAAAAAGGCTAATAAAATAGAAAGGTAGTGATTTTTAGGTAATGACCATTAAATGAAAATGTATTTATTTTATAGAATATTGGCTTTGTCCTTAGGGAAAAAATAATGAATAAACACTCTGGGTCAAGTTTATAGGGAATAATAAGAAAATTATTTTAGTGAATATTTTGTTTCATCAAGATGATGGAGCCAAAATTATAGATCACGACAGAAACTTATGTGAACTCCCTATACAACTACAAATAATACCTCAAAATGAACTCTGGAGTAGTGGAACCAAAAAAGGACAGGATGAAACCATTTTTCCAGCATAAGATAACTTAAGATGTCTGAAGGAAAGGTCTGACTCATTGGGGTAAAAGGAGAGAGCAGTCCAGGACAGGCAGTGAAGGAGGCAAACTATTAGCAGATCATGTCTCATCAAAACAGCAGAGAGAACATGTGGCCCACGGGCCAATAATGAGGTCCTGAAACCCTTGTGCAGGCAAATGGGAAGGTCCAAACCCCTGGTGCAAGCCAGCAGCAAGGACCTAGAGGTCCCTTACCCACCAATCAGGCCAACAAGGAGCCCCCATACCCTAATACCCTGCAACCCTGGTGCAGAGAAGCTTGGGACGGTGCCCCCTTAACCCAAGGAGCAGAGGCCAACTTAAACATAAAGCTCAAAAGTCACTAAATAGATTGGAAAATGGTTAAACAAACCTAACTATAGAAAGCTACCTGTGACGGCAAGGAAGATAAAAACACAAACAAAAGAGGACAATACTATTAAAATATCTATATACAAAGCCACAAAAAAAGGGAATAGTTCATAGACACAAAAAAAAATTCTGGAAGAGATCTAAAGATGTTACAAATCAAATAAGCCTGATGCAAGAGAATCATGAAAGAAAAGAACAGTTGTGATTACATTATTAAAAATAATAATTTTGTGAGAGATGTACAAAAATTCATTGAACTCCTTTAAAGTCTAATTGGACAAATGGAAAAGGAAGTTCAAAAACTAACTGAAGAAAATTGGAAATGTTAAGTAGTATTTATCTAAAACCATCAGTAGACATTTTCTGCAATGGGAATAAGCTAGAAGCCTTGCCAGTAATGTCTGGGATGAAGCATGGAAGAACATTATCACCACCAATATTCAATATTATAGTAGGAGTATCAATTATAGCGATAAAACAAGAAAAAAGTAAATTGAAGGAAGTAGAATAGGCAATTAGCAAATAAAACTGTTAATCTTTGAAGATATGACAGACTACTCAGAGAATCATAAACAACTAAAAAGCTAATTGAAATAATTACCAACTTTAGCTAATTTTCAGCATATGAAACAAACATATAAATCATAAGCTTTTCTATATATTACCAACACAGTCTAGCAGGAAGAGATAGAAACTGGAATTTGATTTTAAATAACTGTTGGCAACACAAAATACTTTGAAATATATCTGCCAAGAAAATCCAAAAACTATATGAACAAAACAAAGGCATATTTTTCACTCTAATAAAGTCAGATCAAAATGGTTAGAAAACCATATTAATTATTTATTAACACACTGAACCAATAAAAGATGGCAATTCTACCTAAATTAATTCATTTATTCAGTGCCATACCCTAAAACGTTATTTAATAGTTAGAAAAGATAGTGACAAAACTCATCTGGAAGAACAAAAGATCAAGAATATCAAGAGAATTAAAAAAAAATTTTTGAAGGAAGGTACCCTGGCCCAACCATATCTCAAAGTTATTATAAAGTGGTAATTATCAAAACAAGTTAGTACTGGCTATTAAATGGAGAGGTTGCTGAAGGGAATAGATTAGGTAAATGATACAAGGGGCTAAATAACCTTAGTAATTTAGTGTTTAATAAACCCAAAGATCCTAGCTTTTGTGACAAGAACTCAACACTTGACACAAACTTTTGGGAAAACGTTAAGACAAAGATGAGGTACATATCGATTTCTTACACCGTACGCCGAAACGTCAAAATTGGGACAATTTAGACTTAAAGGGTGATATCATTAAAAAATAGCGGAACAAGGTATAGTTTACCTGTCAGATCTATGTATAAGGGAAGAACGTAGGACCAAACAGGATATAAAGAGAATTGTGCAATGTAAAATGGATGATTTTGATTATGTTAAATTTTAAAAAGTTTTTGCATGAAAAGGCAATGCAACTAAGATTAGAAGAAGTAGAAAGTGAGGAGGAAACTTTTGCTAGTTTCCATTATAAAGTCTCATTTCTCAAATATATAACATTTATAAGTAACATTTATAAGAATGCAAGTCATTCCCAGTTGATAAATGGTCCAATAATATGAATAAATAATTTTCAGATAAATAAAGTAAAACTATCTGAATTCAAGAAAACAATATTCTAAATCAGTATTGATCTAGAATGCAAATTAAAATAAATATGAGGTACTACCTTATACTTATCAGATTGATTACTCTGACAGAAAAGGAAAGCAGTACAGAAAAGGAAAATGGTAAATGTTGGAGAGGAAGTGAGAAAATTGGGGCACTAATGCACTGTTTGTTGAATTTTGAATGTATCCAAGCATTCCTTTGAGAAATTTGGAATTATACCCAAAGGTTAATAAAACTGCATACTCTTTGATTCAGCAATACCACTACTAAGTCTGTATCCCAAAGAGATTAGTAAAAGGGGGTGTAATGCTAGGTGAAGGACCTATCGGCACAATGTTACTTGTAGCAGCTCTTTTTATGTGGCAAAGAATTGGAAATTGAGGGAATGCTCATTAATTGAGGAATGACTGAACAAGTTGTGGTTTATGATTGTCATGGCATACTACTGTGCTACAAGAAATGATGAGCAAGATTATGTCAGAAAAAAAAATATGGAATATGTATATGAACTGATGCAAAATGAAGTGAGCAGGGGCAGAAAATTATGCACAGTAACAGCAATATTGTATGATGAACAACTTGGAATTGCATAGTTATTCTCAGCAATACAGTGATCTAATCCAATTCCAAAAGATTTAAGATGAAACATAATAACCACCTCTAGCGAAAGAACTGATAGTGACAGAATGTAGAATGAAGCACCCTATTTTTCTCTTACTTTATTCTTTTTTTGGAGGGGCTCTAATTATATTTCACAAAATGATTATTCTGTAAATATGTTTTTCATGATTACACATGCATAATCTATGCCAAATTGCTTACTATTTCAGGGGGAGGTGAGAGGAGGAAGGAAGAGGAGTTGAAAATCAATATTTAAACAGTTATAAAATATTTTAAATATTATTTGTTTTCATGAAACATCACCACTTAGTATGCTTGATCATGATATAATAAAACTAGTATTTCCATACCATCTCATATAGAAGAAGCATGACATATTTAATGGATAGAAAGATGTACTTGAATTGAGAAAGACCTCTCTCCTCATCCTTTGTTACATACTTAGATGTTAAAGGACTCAAATGAAATCATTTAAAGCATGGGACAATGAAGTAGGTACTGCATTTGGGATGAGTAGACAAGAGTTCAAAACCTGTCTTTCTAATCTACTTCCTCTGTAATCTTGAGCAAGCTAATTAACTACTCAGGATCTTATTTTCCTTATCTGTAAAGTGAAATGTTTATTTAAGTGACCTATAAGGTCCCTTTCACTTCTCAGAATATGATCCTATCATTTCACTAAACCTCAATATCCTTGGCTATTAGAAGAGATCATTTTATCACTTCCCTTACATTATTTTGTGAAGATAAAAAGAAATAACAAACATAAATAAATGTGTAGATCTTAGAAAGTTAAAACAATGCCAGATATTCCTATGTCTTGTTGGAAAAAAAATAAGAAAAAAGTATCTTCTATTAAAAAGAATCACAATTTTTAGAGTCTGATATAAACATCTGAAATGATTATATATGAAAAGAATATATTTGAACTGAGACTATCGTCAGTCATGCATAGGCCTATAGAGAATTTTAAGGAAAGTGATAGGCCTAATTTTCCATTCTAGTATTTCAGAATTCATATTTGATGATATGAACAAAGTAGGAAAAACAGATTCATTCTATTCTCACCTGGATATTTCAATCACATTAAAGAATAAATTTATTTTCTCTGAATTGTAATCAAGTAAAAAACCATAACAGTTATTTAACAGTAGATAGATAGATATATAGATACATATATAGATGAAAGAAGAGATGGAGAAAGACGGAAACAGAAAGACAGAGACCGAATAGTGAACCAGACAAAGATAGAGGATTAAGCACTTAGTGTAGTCATGTGCCACATTCAGGAAACACAACACACGAACAAGAAAGACAGTCCAGACATTGAGGATCTTTTATTCTAAAGGAGGAAAACAATAAATAAATGGGTGATCAACAGCAGTAGAGTACACATATCGAGGTATAGCTGTGGAAAGGTGAATGGAGGTCCGAGTTCAAGAGAGTTAAAATAAAAGCCTTCAACTATCTGAGTTTGAGATCCAGGGAAGAAATCAGAGTTTTCAGTAGAGATGCTCCTTAATTAATAGTGACCATTATTTCAAATGAGATTTACTTCTGAAATCCTCAGAATGATCAGGAAATGTCACCCTCAACTCATTCCTGATAGTCATTGATATTGGTTCTATAAACTTTGGAAAATAACAGACTTTTATTTTATTTTGCATTTGTGTCAGGGTTAGAGAAAGGACTGACACTGAAGTCAAGTTGTCTTCAAGTCCCTAAATGTTTTCTTTCAAAAGCATAGTGGTATTTTTAGGTCATTAAATCTTAGGCTTCTTAACTGGAGTTAGCCAAGCTGTTAAAGTCTCAACTAAGTTTCCAATTACCTTTCTATAATGAGAATGAGGACTTGTCCTAAGAATAGTGAATATAATTACAATTTAACTAAGTAGAAGCAGA
The DNA here is from genome assembly GCA_028658325.1 of Potorous gilbertii. Taxonomy (NCBI): domain Eukaryota; kingdom Metazoa; phylum Chordata; class Mammalia; order Diprotodontia; family Potoroidae; genus Potorous; species Potorous gilbertii. Next base: position 4,904 of record JAQQSK010009813.1, on the reverse strand, counting down.
AAAAACGTGAATGTAGGGGTTCAGGTGGGGACAAAGTAAAAAGAGGAGGAAGTTGAGAATTGTGTCGTTTTCAAGTTACAGAGGCCTCATTTAAACAACTGTTCTAGTAATACTGCGAGTTGATATTGTTCAGTTGTTTCAGTCATGTCTGACCGTTCATGATCTGAGTTGAGGTTTTCTTGACATAAATAATGGAATAGTTTACCATTTTCTTTTCTCCAATGGACGTAGTGGATCCATTTTTCCAAGCAATCAGAATATAAGAGATTTGCCCAGTGCCACAAATAAAAAAATCTGAAGCTAGCTTGAACTCAGGTCTTCCCAACTCCAGTCATACTTTTCTAAAAACCGAGCCACCAGCTGCTTCTGTGGACTGATGCAGAAAATAGCAATCAAAGGATGAATCTTTTGGGAGATAAATAGGTTTCTGTTATGGAGAGAAGCAACAACACCTACCTTGTCTTCTCCTGTATGAACACAATTGGTTAATGAACAATATTCTTGGATCTTTTGTGATCTGAGTAAGGGAAAGTATTCATTCCTTTCTGAATAAAAAATCTGATTCCACTCACAATAAATTTTCAGGGTCAATTGTCTGGTTTTAAGTTAAATTGCAACAAAAAACATTTCAAGTTCAAAATAACTGAAATTGTGAGAGATCTTATTTTCCTGCAACTTATATGTCACATTTTATAAGGCTTTAGACCACTAGTTTCTATCAAAATACAGATAAGATGTGGAGATATGGCAGTGGCCTTTCTCAATTTCTCCAGTTGTTAATGTACTCTATTCCCCTTTATATTATTTTTCAATACTTCGTTTTTATTCCTCTCTTGCATTTTACACCTCCTCATATGGATGTAAGCTTCTCTCAGCAAACCGTGTTTTATTTTTTGTCTTTGTTATCTCTAGTGCCTGAAACAATTTCTTGAGGGTACTAGGCACTTAAATGGTTATATGGTTGAATCATTAATATTAAATCTATTATATTTTCTTAGTAGAATATTTGGAAAAACAGGTTTAGGACTGATGCTTACGTAAACTTCCCAACAATTAGCACCATCCCAAGAAGGATGATCTCCCAGGGGAGGAAAGGAAGTTTCCCATCCCTCAAGATTTTCAAGTAGATTTGAATCCAAGTTTTTTTACCCCATATTTACCAATCTTTGTAATGGTGTTTCTCAGAAGGAAAATTTAGGGAACATAAAATAGCAAATAATTATGTCTCAGATCAGAACCAAGATTGCAGAGTAGAAGCAGAGATCTCCACAGCTTTCTTTAAAGTCCCTCAAGAAAACCTGTTAAAATGACCCTAAACAAATTCTAGAAGAGCAGAAGCCAGAAAATGACTGACTGAAGCAAATTTAAATCCCAAGACAATCTGGAAGTTTGAGAGGAAGGCTCTGTCATACCAGGGTAGGAGCAGACTTCAATTAATCATGGGCCACTGTGGCACAGACGGAGTGGGAGCAGGCCTAAGAGGACTTAATCACTGGTGGCTACATTGGATTCCAGACTTTTCAATCCATAAATCCTAAACACAACTTCAAAGGTCAGTAGTAAAGGTCACTCACCTGGCTGAGAGGAGAGCATGATCTGACCTCAGTCACAGGCTCTAGGCACCTGCAACAGCCTCTGAATCAGAGGCTGATTCTGGAGCCCTCCACTTAACAAAGCTCAAAAGTCAAGTAGCTGCAAAGGAAAATGAGTAAATGCGGGATAAAGAAACAGGCTATTGATTATTACTTTCTCAATAAAGAGGTATTATATTATGTCATTGGACAATCAGATGAAAGATGACAATCAACGATCAAAACATATTGCCAGAAGGAAACAAAAAGTCAAAGCTCCTACATCCAAAGTCTCTAAGAAAAACATGAATTGATCTCAGGCCATCAAAGAGCTCAAAAAGATTTTAAATATTAAGTAAGACCTTCAGTCTGAGCTGTATCAAGGGGCTGTGAGCAGGCAGCAGCGAGTTCCTCAGCCTTTGGCCCTCTCTCACCTGGCTTTCTTTCTCCAAATCCAACACCTTCTCCCTCGGTAACCATGATGTAACAGGCCGTCTCCTTCGCCAAGGACTTCCTGGCCAGTGGCTTTGTCACTGCTGTCTCCAAGATGGTGATGGTTCCCATCAAGAGAGTTAAGCTATAATTGCAGGTGCAGCAAGCAAGTAAACAAATTGCTGCAGATAAACAGTACAAAGGCATAATGAATTGTATAGTCTGAATTCCAAAAGAACAAGGGGTGCTTTCCTACTGATGGGGTAACTTAGCAAATGCCATCAGATATTTCTCCACCCAGGCCCTTAACTCTGCCTTTAAGGATAAGTATAAGCAGATGTTTTGGGAAGGACTAGACAAGCCCACACAGTTTTGGAAGTATTTTGGCTGGCAATCTTGCCTCTGTTGGTGCAGCTGGAGCCACTTCTCTCTGCTTTGTCTACTTCTTGGATTTTGAGAGAACCTGATTAGCAATGAATGTTGGGAAATCTGGCACTGAGAGGGAATTTGAAGTCCTGGGAGACTGCCTTGTGAAAATCACCATGTTCAACAGAATCTGTGGTTTGCATCAAGGCTCCAATGTCTCAGTACGGGGTATAATTATCTATAGAGCAGCTTACTTTGACATCTATGATGCAGCAAAAGATGCTCCCAGATCTGAAGAACACTCACATTGTGATAAGCTGGATGATTGCACAACCAGTGACTGCTATAGTAAGCGTGGTCTCTTATTCCATTGTTAGAGTAAGGTGGTGAATGATGATGCAGTCTGGGTGCAAAGGAGCTGCTATCATGTGCACTGGGACAATTGGCTGCTGGAAAAAGATTGCTAAAGATGAGGGTGGCAAAGCTTTCTTCAAGGGTGCATGGTCCAATATTCTTAGAGGCATGGATGGAGCTTTCATGCTTGTCTTGTATGATGAATTGAAAAAAATAATCTAAGTACATCCTAACTAAAGAATCAGTGAATATAGATTAGGAAGAATACTTAAGCATACTTAGCATTTTGGACCACTGACCTTTTAGAAATTCTTGTTGTCTTTTTATTATCGGTGAGATTATTTTGGTAGGAGAGCTAGAAACAGCTCTTAGAAAAAGGGACTCATTTATTGTGATCCAGTATTCACACAGTAGAACTGGTTGATTCAGTATATTGAGTATTTGTTTTTGGGGAAATAACAGTTTCTGTGGGTCCAAAGAGGCAGGTCAGCTTAGCTCATCTAGTTTAAATTTGTGCTTAATGATTTATTTTAAAAAAAATCATGTCTCGTTTTGGGTGGAGCCAAGATGGCAGAGTAGAAAGACTCACATATGCTAGCTCCGAAACCACAGCCCATGGATTTCCTCTAAAGAGAACTCCCAACACATTCGAACAGGGGAAGTTGTGTAGGGACACAGTGAAGGAGATTTCTGTTTCAGAGAGCCCTGAAAAACCAATCCCAAAGGTCCATCAAACACTGAAAAGGAGCTGAGCCCTGCCCTGCCCTGCCCTGGCCACGTGGCACTGAGAGGAGTGAGGAGACCCGAGGAGGCTTCAGGGACAGAATCTCCAGCAGGCCGTGAAGGTCCTTGCACCCAGAGATGCACAGGTCCGTGAGAGAGACGTATGGACCGGCTGAGAGGGGTGAGGGGTGTCTCTATAACCCGGGTTCCATCGTGAGGCAGCAGCAGAGTCAGCAGGCAGCCAGAGGCTCTCAGAGCAGGCAGGAGCTCGGCAGGAGCTCCATTACAGAAGGTCTCTGCATAAACCCCCTGAGGGAACTGAGCCTGGCAGGTGGCCCTGCCCAGACCTGAGCACCGGAAATTAAGCTCCTATTGAATAGAAGCCAGGTCTGCCGCCAAAAGCCCTGAGGCTGGGGAGCAGCATTTGAATCTTAGACCCCAAGCACTAGCTGGGCAGATCTAGCCAAGGGTAGACAGGAAACTCAGAAGTCAAGTGACTGGCTGGAAAAATGCCCAGAAAAGAGGAAAAGAAAAGACCATAGAAAGTTCTTTTCTTGGGGAACAGATGATTCCACCCTTCCTCTCTGACGAAGAAGACCAATGCTTACCATCAGGTAAAGACATAGGAGTCAAGGGCTCTGTATCCCAAACATCTGAAATAGATATCCAATGGGCTCAGGCCTTGGGAGAGCTCAAAAAGGATTTTGAAAATCAAGTTAGACATGTGGAGGTAAAACTGGGAAAAGAAATGAGAGTGATGCAAGAAAAGCATGAAAAACGGATCAATACCTTGATAAAGGAGACCCAAAAAAATGCTGAAAAATAGGCTAACTCAATTGGCAAAAGAGTTTCAAAAAGCCAATTAGGAGAAGAATGCTTTCAAAAGCAGAATTAGCCAAGTGGAAAAAGAGGTGCAAAAGCTCGCTGAAGAAAATTGTTCTCTCAAAATTAGAATGGAACAGATGGAGGTCAATGACTTTCTGAGAAACCAAGAAATCACAAAACAAAACCAAAAGAATGAAAAAATGGAAGAGAATGTGAAATATCTCATTGAAAAAACAACTGACCTGGAAAAGAGATCCAGGAGAGACAAAGTAAAAATTATGGGACTATCTGAAAGCCACGATCAAAAAACGAGCCTAGACATCATCCTTCATGAAATTATCAAGGAAAACTGCCCTGATATTCTAGATCCAGAGGGCAAAATAAGTATTCAAGGAATCTACCCATAACCACCTGAAAGAGATTTAAAAACAGAAACTTCTAGGAACATTGTGGCCAAATTCCAGAGTTCCCAGGTCAAGGAAAAAATATTGCAAGCAGCTAGAAAGAAACAATTCCAGTATTTTGGAAATACAATCAGGATAACACAAGATCTAGCAGCTTCTACATTAAGGGATTGAAGTGCATGGAACAGGATATTTCAGAAGTCAAAGGAACTAGGTCTAAAACCAAGAA
>JAQQSK010009812.1:0-12926 GCA_028658325.1 Potorous gilbertii | reverse complement strand
TGTTTTTAATGCTTTTCTTGCATCTCTCTCATTTCTTTTCCCAGTTTTTCCTCCACCTGTCTGACTTGATTTTCAAAATCCCCTTTGAGCTCCTCCATGACCTGAGCCCATGGGGTATGTATTTCAGATATTTGGGATACAGAGGCTTCGACTCCCATGTCTTTACCTGATGGTAAGCAGACCTCCTCGTCGTCAAATGGAGGAATGATCTTCTCAAGAAAATAACCATCTATGGTCTTAGTTTTTTTTCCCTTTTCTGGGCATTTTCCCAGCCAGTTACTTGACTTTTGAGTGTCCTCTCCACCCCTGGCCTAGATCTGCCCGCTAGTGCTTGGGATCTGAGATTCAAATGCTGCTCCCTGGCCTCAGGGCTTTTGGGGGCAGGCCTGTCTGCTCTTCAATGGGGACTTATCTGCTGGTTCTCAGGTTGGGGCCAGGCCGCCTCTCAGGCTCAGTTCCCTCAGGGGGTTTATACAGAGATCCTTTGTAGTGGAGCTGGGGTGGAGCTCCAGCCAGCTCTGGGAGTCTCTGGCTGAGCTGCCTCTGCCTCTGGCCGAGCTGCCTCAGCCTCTGCCACGGCGGCCGCTTCCCAGGGGGTCCGAGTCCCAGAGATCCCCCGTTCCCGTCTCAGCCTGTCTCTCTCACTGACCTGTGCGTCTGTGGGTGGAGGGACCTTCGCGGCCGCCGGAGATTCAGGTCCCTGACGCCTGCTGGGCTCTGCTTGCTCCTTTCAGTGCCATGTGGCCGAGGTGGGGGAGGGGAGGACTCCGCAGGGCAGGGCTCTGCTCCCGTCCGAGGTACCTCTGCGGTCGGTTTTTCCGGGCTCTCTGCAACGGAAATCTCCTTCACTGTGTTGCTGCGTGGCTTCCACTGTTCCAGAATTTGTCAGGAGTTCTTTTTACAGGAAATCTATGGGCTGTGGATTCGGAGCTAGCAAATGTGAGTCTTTCTACTCTGCTATCTTGGCTCCGCCCCCTAAACTTAGTTTTGATAAATGTATCCTTTTTCTTATACCACATTTACTAAAAGCACCATATTATTTTGAAAATTCACTGGTGTCATCCGCAACACCTACTCAAATGAAGTACTCATGAGTAGTAGAGTTAATGCTTATTAGTAGATTTAGTTCATAATATTATTCTGTATTGTCAGAAAACACAAGGTTATCATTGTAGCTTGACATGGTTCCCTGGAATTTTGTCTTGGCTACAAGAACTCTTACTAGTCTAATAAGACCGCAGTGTGACATAACTTATAAGTCTTTGATTATATTATTGTGGTAAGTAAATTATTTTATCAAACTAATTGAATATTTTAATAGTATCATAATTGAGATTTATAGGACCAATTTTATTTTCTCTTTTACAAACCTAATTATTGGTTAGTCAATCACGAGATAGATAAATTATACATTGTCAGCTTCATTGAATGTCATAACAACTCCCATACTATCCACTAACAGAGTGATTGGCAAAGTGTTACATTATGGCTTGGCAATATCCCAGAGGATGAAGTTGAATAATTTTAAAATTTTTATCATTTACTTATTTGGTTTCACCTTTCTAGTAAGAACATGATACACATTAGAACATCAGGATTTATCCTTTCAGCAATTTAGTTAAACTTCATTGGGAAAACTTTATAATATTATTCCCATGAAGTCCTCTTGCTTTCTTAGAAATTCTATGGTTTGAAGGAATAAAAGCAAAAAAAAAAAAGCAGCATTAGCATTCCTGAATTATATGCTTTGAGTTTGTCATGAATAAGCAAATAAATGAAATTTACAGGAACAACAACAGCTACTTTCCAAACTCCTACTGTGTGTAAAGAACTGTTAGGCACTGAGAGAAACATAGTTTAGATTTTTCAAAAATCCCTATTTTCAAGAAGCTTATAGAAAATTTGAGTGTTTCTGTGTGTGCATGTATGTCACTCTCTGTGTGTTTAGAGAATGCACCTACTTATTTTTCATCAATTTCTTTTTCATAGAAGATGAAGAATAGCAGAGTTTGTTTTTTTGTTTTTAACTTGGGCTAAGTTTTTAAGGTCAATGAAACAGAAACTCACATGAGGGTAAGGTCACAGGGAGAAGGAAGATTGACATACTAGGACTTTGTGTGTGCTGATGGACAGTTGGTTACTGACAAAAAAAAAATGGTCATTATCATTCTGGGAAGAGAATATTCATTAGGAAATTGAGTTTGGAGAGGAAACATGCTCTGGTATATAGGAATTTCTTGGCTACTGAAGGATTAGCCACTGCTGAAGAGGGGGATTGGTGATGTGGGTATTGCTGTAAAAATGAGGAAGGAGCTTTTGGAGGAATCCTGAGTACAGGATTGGGCAGGCTTCCATTCTTCTTCCTCTTCCTACTTCTCTTCCTCTCCTTTTCTTCCCTCCTTTTCTCATTTTCATCCCTCCCTGTCTCATTTATGTTATCTGTATGTGCTTGTGTTGGGAGTGGAGAAAGGAATTAAAAGCACTTCCACTTCTCCATCTCAAGTTTGGATCTCTATTAACTAAGACTAATAATAACATTAAACATGTATCATTTTTAGGCTAAAGATGAGTTTTATGTATACTATTTCATTTGATCCTCACAAAAACCCTATAAGGTAGGTGCTATTATTGTACTCATTTTATAGATGATGAGTGACAGACACAAAATTACTTTTACCATGTTCACATAACATTTCTGTATATTTGGAGAGAAGAGCAAGATATACATAGTAGATTTGCAGTTTAATCCATGATCATCTTTCTATTATACTGTGGTATTAAAAAATCTAATTCCTTAGAGAAATTGGTCTATAATTTTCTTTCTTTGTTTTGGCTTTTCCAGATTTAGGTAGCAGAACCATATTTGTGTCATACAAAGAATTTGGTAGGACTCTGTCACCAATTTTCCCAAATAGTGTATATAGTATTGGAATTAACTGTTCTTTAAATGTTTGATAGAATTCACTTGCAAATCCATCTGGCCATGGAGACTTTTTCCTAGGGAAAACTGTAAATCAAGAGGATAGCTATCAAATAAGGAATGGTTGAACAAATTATGGTATATGAATGTAATCGAATATTACGATGCTATAAGAAATAATGAGTAGGAGGAATTCATAGAAGGCTGAAAGGATTTATAAGAACTGATGGTGAGTGAAGTGAGCAGAACCTGGAGGTCATTGTATACAGTAAACACAATAGTGTACAAGGACTGTTTCTGGTAAACTTAGCCCTTCGCAGCAATACAAGGACCTAAAATATTCCCAAAGGATTCTTGAGGCAAAATGCCATCTACATCCAGAGAAAGAACTGTGGAAATGGAATGCAGAATGAAGCTGAATATTTTCTCTTGTGTTATGTTTTGTTTTAGATTGGTTTTTCTCATGGTTTCTCCCATTCATTTTAATTCATTTGTAACATGGCTATTGTGAAAATGTGGTTAATAAGAATGTATGTGTAGAACCCATGTAAGATTGCATGGTGTCTTGGGGAGAGAGGGAGCAGGGAGGAGGAGAAAATCTAAGACTTATGTAAGCAATTGTAGGCAACTGAAAACAAATTAATTAATTAAAAACGTTTATCAATCTGAATAAAAGAAAAGAAAAAAGGCACTAAAAAAAGAGATTTGAAAACAGGTTTTACTGAAACAAATTCACATTTTTATTTATTAAGCCCCTCAGCTGCCTTTAAGGCTACAAGATTAAATTTGAAAAGCTAAAAAAGTCATCATTTTTCTTTTGGGTATTAAACAAAGAAAATCTCGTAATCCTTGAGTACTGTTTTTCCAAAGATTGAAATCTGAAAGGATTTTCAAGAATATCTAACCAAAGTATTTTATCTAGAATCTTCAGTTTGTGTATATCCATTTGTGTGCGTGATATTTGGGGAAGAGTAGACTTGCGATTCCATCAAAGTAGATGAGAAACTACCTCTGCCAACTGAGAGAAGCTTCTTCGTAATGTTTTAAAAAGCAAGGTTGCTTATTATGCTGAAAAAGGTACAATGATTTCTATGGTCACAAAACCTCTACCCGACAGAGAAAACACTTTAAATCATGGTTTGCTGACTTCAAGGACAGTTTTCTATCCACTGATAGACTCTCTTTCTGATTATTTATTAAATGTTATTCACAATTATCTTCAAAGGACAATAGGCTTACTTTTCATTGTCAAAGAACCGAAATATTTTCACTGTAGGTGAATTGAGTGGGAGGTATAATTTTTAGTAGCTACAATCACTCTGGGGTAGGTCAAGAATAAAACGTTTTTGTTTTTATAGTCATTTCCACCATCCCTATTCTAATATCATGCTTCAGCTATGAAGGGATCACCAGGGACTTAAAACAATGAGCACTTGCTTAGGCCTAGAAAATTGATTGGTCCAGTATGAAACAACATAAATATTTAAAATAATTCAAAATTTGGAGTGTCCAACAATATACAGTATTTTAAAATAGAAAGAATACATTTTAATCTGTAAATATTCATTTCTAACTTTTTCTAGTGTGAATGAGGCAGCAACATTTTGCTATTCCTACAGGACTTGATAATACCCTTCTTTGGAGTTGTCTTTGGAAGAACCATCATAGAGGCGTAAACAGAAGCCAAAGTAGAAGCAGAAACTCTTGAAATCTCCAAAATTCCCATCTAAACAACTTCAAAATAACTTCTCAACATAAATTCTAGAGTGGCAATGCCATCAAAAGATAGGGGTGAAAAAATTTTCCAGCCAAAGGGGAGATTGGCAGGAAAGGTTTGTGACATTGGCAGGAAAGGTTTGTCTGGTCCACAGCACAGCCACAGCCACACAGTGTCGGGCCTTGGAGGCAGCTGCAACAATAGAAAAAGCAGCTTCAAGAGCTCTCAGTTCACAAATTGTAAAGAGATTTAACAGCTCATCAAAAAGACATTACAAGTGATCCTTCACTAGGTTTAGGACCTCTTTGCAATATCCATATGCAGCTTTTGGTCACAGTTCCAAAATGAAGCAGAAACTTCCCCTAAGAACTGCTTTTGCAGTATCCCATAAGATTTGGGAGGTTGTCTCATGATTTTCATTCTCTTGAATGAAGTTGTTGATTGTTTCTATGATTTCTTCTTTAACCTATTCCTTCTTTAGGATTAGATTATTTAGTTTCTAATAGGTTTTTGGTTTATCTTTCCATGGCCTTGTATTACATATGATTTTTATTGCATTGTGATCTGAGATAGATGCATTGATTATCTCTGCCTTTGTGCGCTGGATTGTGAGGTTTTAATGTCCTAGGACTTGGTCACTTTTTTTTGCATGTGCCATGTACTACTGAGAAAAAGGTATATTCCTTTCTATTCCCTTTCACTTTTCTCCAGAGATCTAGTTTATCTAGCTTATCCAGACTTTTATTTACTTTCTTAACCTCTTTCTTGTTTATTTTGAGGTTAGATTTATCAAGTTCAGAGAGGGTAAGGTTGAGATCCCCCACTAGTATCATTTTGCTGTCAATTTCTTCCTTCAATTTCTCCTCTAAGAATTTGGATACTATACAAGTTGGAGCATACATGTTTATAATGATATTGCTTCATTGTCTACGGTGTCTTTTAGGAGAATATAGTTTCCTTCCTTATCTCTTTTGATTAGATCTATTTCTGCTTTTGCTTTATCTGAGATTAGCAGAATCTGAGATTATCTGCTACTCCTGCTTTTCTTACATCAGCTGAAGCACAATATATTCTGCTCTAACCTTTTACCTTCACTCTGTGCCTATCCCCTCATTTCAAGTGTGCTTCTTGTAAAAAACACAGTGTTGGAGTATGGCTTTTAATACATTCTTCTATCCATCTTCATTTTATGGGAGAATTCATTCGATTCACATTCATAGTTATGATTAAAATCTGTGTATGTCCCTCCATCCACTTTCCCACCATTTGTGCCTTTAGCTGCCCTGTCTACCTTCTCCTCAATAGTTTTCACTTTTCACCACCAGCTCCTGCAGCCTTTACTTCTTTCTTTTAAGCCCCCTCCCCTTTACCCTTACTGATTCTTCCCTCCCTTTTAGCTTCCCCTCCCTTTTCTTTCCCTTCCCCTGCTACTGCCTATAGAGCTAGTTAGAATTTTATACTTAAATTTATTGTTCCATCTTTGAAGCAAATCAGATGAAAGCACCTGTCAAACAATGCTCATCTCTCTCCCCTCTTTCTCTCTAATATAATTTTGTACTTCTTCCTTTGATGTAATTTATCATTTTCTGCTTCCTCCTTTTCACATGACATGTTACAATCCATTTGCATGCTTAAATCATATTTTAACATGACATCATTTAATTTATACCTGTTTTCTTTATGTATTTCCCTTTTATATTTCATAACAGATGTACAATTCTCAAGATCAATAGGTATCCTCTTCCCTTACAGGGAGGTAAATAGTTTTCCCAAAGTGAGTAACAAGTTTTGTTTTCTTCCCCCCCATTTACCTTTTTATGCTTCTTTTGAAACCTGCATTTGAAGATTGAATTTTCTATTAAGTTTTGGCATTTTTGAAGATCTGGAAATCTCTTACTTTGTTGAATGACCATCTCCATGCCTGCAATGTTATGCTGAACTTTGCTGGGTTGTTGATCCTTGCTTGTATTCCCATCTCCTTTGCCTTACAGAGTATTAGGTTCCAATTCCCTCGATCTTTAATGTAGAAGCTACAAGGTTCTGTGTGATCCTGACTGTAGCTCCTCGATATTTGAATGGTTTCTTTCTGGCTGCCTGTAATATTTTCTCCTTCGCTTGGTAGTTCTGGAATTTAGCAACAATATTTCTTGGGGTTTTGAGTTTGAGATCCCTTTCCGGAGGTAAACTGTGGATTCTTTCGATGTCTACTTTGCCCTCTGCACCTAGCACTTCTGGGCAGTTTTCCTTTATGATTTCCTAGAAGGTATTGTCCATACTTCTTTTTCCATCGTGGCTTTCTGGCAGGCTAATAATTCTTAAATTTTCTCTCCTGGATCTATTGTCCAGGTGAGTTGTTTCTCCAGTTTGATATTTTACATTTTCTTCTATCTTTTCATTCTTTAGATTTTGTTTGACTGATTCTTGCTGTCCCATATAGTCATTAGTTTCTACTTGCCCGATTCTAATTTTTATCAAATTGTTTTCTTCAGTTAAATTTTGCATCTCCTTTTCTATCTGTCTAATTTTTCCTTTTAAGGAGTTATTTTCTCCAGTTAATTTTTGTGCTTCCTTTTCCATTTGTTCAATTCTCCTTTTTAAAGAGATGTTCTCATCTGTGAATTCTTTTTCTTTTCTATACACTTTTAAAATTCTTGGCCAATTTTTCTTCTATTTTCTTCTTTAACTGTTCTGGGAAAACTATTTGTGCATACAAGCAGTTCATATTCCCTTCTGAAGTTTCAGATGGAAGTACGGTTTCACTACTGACCTCTTTGGTACTGTGCTTTGGTTCTTGTCCCAATAGAAAGATTCTATGGTTTTTTTCATGCTTGTTTTGCTTTGTCCTTTTCATGATGGTTATGCTTTGTGGCTTCTGGTTCTTTCAGTTAGAAGCTGCAGAACTTAGTGTTAAGTTGGCTTGTGTGAAAAAAACTAAGAGCAAGTGTCCTTTTTTCTTTTTGTTTTGTGTTTCCTGATCTGCCCTGGGTTTACCTTGCTAAGTGTGGGGGAGGGTAGTCTGGTCAGGTGAAATCTCAGCTGAACTGAGGCAAGGCAAGCTCAGGGCATGGCATTCCAGCTGCGTTATTGTCTTCCCATTTTCCCTGGAGTGGTGAGGCTTGCCTGAGTCCTAGTGCGAGTTTCCACCCCTCCTGGGGCTCTTCTCCTGGCACTGAGGCTTGCCTTGGACCTAGTACAAGTTTCCACCACCCTGAGGCCCCTCTTATTCCAGTTTGCCTCCGCTTGAGTAGGAGGAGTCCCCCTTAGCTATTTTCCTAGCCTCAGGTGTTAGGAGACTATTTGCCCCCTCTACTGTTTCTACTAGTCCAGGATTTTTCTGGGGAAATATTTTATGTACTTTCAAGATCATCAAGGGGGGAGAAGAAAGCATTTACTGATCACTCCACCACCCTGGCTCCCAGAAGTTCAAGTAGGTGACTTACCTAATCTGTGGGCTGAAAGTTTCAGGAGCTGCTGTGACTGATAGCTGGTGCTCGGCAGCTGTCACTTGCTTGGCTCTGCTTGTCTCTCACCCTGGGCCACCACTCCACTGGTTCTGCTGGCTGCTGTCTCAGGTTTCCTGGGGCCCTCCCATTCTGCTCTTCTGGACACACTGGGCTGTGCACTGTGGGCTCACCCTTGTGGAACAGATTCTTCCTGTGGACCATTCAGTCTGTCTTGGATTTTTAATCTGCCATAGTCAGTCTCCTATTGGATTCTGCACCTCCAAAATTTGGTCAGATTCTCTTTTTAGAGGTATCTGAAGGAGTTTGTCTAAGAGCTTAGATGAGTTGTTGCTCTCACTCCACCATCTTGGCTCTGCCCCCTCCCAATGAGATATTTTACAATGTCTTCTATTTTTAACATTCTTTTGATTTCATATTATTGTTTCTTGATTTCTCTTAAAGTCATTTGCTCCAATCTAATTTTTAAATTCTTTCCTTCACGAATTTTGTGTACCTGTTTTCTGTTTGGTCAGTTCTATATTTTAAGAAGTTTTTTGTCTTTTGTGAATTTTCTTGCCTGTTTTTCCATTTGACCAATTTTGCTTTTTAGGGCATGCTTCTCCTCATTGACTTTCTGAACATCTTTTGCCATTTGTCCAGTCTGATGATGATAATGATGATGGTGGTGATGACAAGCTTAATTCATTTATTTTTTTAAGTTTTTCAAAGGATTCAAATCTACCAAAGTATGTTGTAGTCTTTGAGAGTGTCTTTTATAAGTGCAATAGAATTTGATTAAACGATTTAAACTTGGAAGATACCTTTGAGCAAATTTCATCAAGTCATCTTATTTTACAGGTGAGAAAACTGACACAGAATAGTCCAGTGTACTTTCTAGGTACTCACAGTATGTAGGCCTAAATATGTTCATATAACATCCTTCATACATGCTTATGTGTGTATGTGTATGTGTATGTATAAACATACCTGCATATATGTGTGTGCATACATATAAATGTATACTTGTTTTTCTCCGTATGCAAGATACATACATATTTGTATATATGTAAATCTATGAATACATAGGCATTCAGATATATAATATTCTATGTTAATATTATTTACAACATAATAAGAACTTCTGACACTTGAAAAACTCATTTTAGTTTAATTATATATATTTTAAAAAAAGAACAGATAATATTTTCCATGGTTGTTCAGAGAAAAGGAACTGAAATATCCATTGAAAAGTCCTGGAGGATGTGAGGTTCCCTCTCAATCATAAAAGATGAGTGAGATATAGATAATTGGAGAAGATGATGTTGAAAAGGAGTGGAGAAGATTATAAATTCACAGCACTTAAAGGTCTGCTACTCTCTTTCTCTCTCTGATGTTAGGGGTCACTAAGCAGAATAGCAAATCTGTGTTTTTAAAATTGGAAAATCAAGGAGACACAATAATCCCTCCTGACAAGGAGATGGGAGAAAAGAATAGAATTTGAAGCATGACTATGTCCTGGATTTGGCTATGAGAAATTAAAATGAAATATAACATCTAATCCTCCATAGTGCCTCACTCTGGCAAATCTGATAATATGCTCATATAATTTTCCAATGGAAGGAGACTTAATGGAATGTCTGGCTCTTACCCTACATTTTATAGAAGAGTCTGAGAACCTGAGAATTGCAATAACTTGGCAGAGATCATAAATGTCTAAGGATAGCTAAAGGGAGAGTCAGGATTAAAACTTAATCCTCCTATCTCATTTCTCTTTCAGTGGTAATGACATGAACCTGACCAGTATATTTGTTACTGAAGGCTTGTTGAAAATCTTGATTGACCTCCAACTAATGCATCTCCAACTATGCTCCCTCCTTTCACTCACCCTCATTTTGTCTCCCCTATTGCATGAGTTAAACCTGTGCCTATCCCTCCTCTATTCACCCAGTCACTCAGAACATTTGTATATTGTTTGTTTCAGGATCTTTCTGCAGTAATAGACATGGTATTTAATTACACATAGATAAGTTTGTGGGGTATGTTCACTATAAATTTTATTCAGTCTGGGTTTTTTGTTTGTTTTGGGGTTTCTTTGAGGGCTTTTTAAATTTTGTTTTGTTTTTAAATATAAAAATCATCCATCAGAAAAAAAGGAAATGCTTATTGAATTGACTTGAAAATCCCTTTAACTTCCTGGAGTGTCTCTATAGTGGTCTGAATTGAGCCTATGTCACTTAGGCTCTTTGAAGTTTCCATTATAATTGAGCCAATAATCCCCTTCCTGACAGCAAATAAAATTTCAATATTCCCCTGGTAAGTACTCAACTCATACTTACTGGTTCATGAGGATAGAGGTGTTAAAAAATGTAAAAGCTATAATACCTGGTAAATTTTACTTGGACGTTGGGTAGGCTCAATTCTGGCTTTATTATTTACACACTTGGTGATAATTTGTACAATTCACTTAAAATCTCTGGCTTTCTACTTCCTTCCTAGTAAAATGAGGGAGTTAAAGGAAATTGTTGCCTTAAATTACATCCAAATCTAACTTCTATAAGTCACTAAACAGTAAAGTTTAATAAAAGTATGTTCTCATCCAAGAAGCATTGGCAGTTATAGTAACAAAAGGGATTCACAGTGAGCTAACTTCACTTGTAAAACATGAGGCCCTTGGCACAGGTTATGAGGAATCAGTTTTCAGAGGGTGTGTTGATGGTAAAGTTCTTTGTTTGTATGGATTAGGGAAACTACCAGAAAGGTAACCAAGTAAGGAAGTTAGACTGTGCAGAGGGGAAAGGTATTTATTAGCTGCTCCTCCCTTTACTTAATCTCCTCTCTTTCTAATTCCTTGCTGGAAAGAGAGATTCAACAGATTGTGTACATTATTTTTTCTTTTGTTTTGCTTTAAATAGTATTTTACTTTTTCCCACAATTACAAGTCAAGAAAATGTTACCATTCAATTTGACTAGATTTTGAGTTCCAAATTTTTCTCCCTCCCCTCCTCTAAAAATAGTAGGCAATTTGAAATAGTTTATTTCATCATGTAAAACACATTTTCATATTCATAATGATTATGAAAGAAAAAACAGAGCAAAAGTAAAAAAACTGGAAGAATAAAGTATGTGAAAAACTATCTTTCAATCTGCATTTCAGAGTTCATGAGTTCTTTATTTGGATATAGATAGCATTTTCTTTCATCAGATCTTTGTACTTGTCTTGGATCACTCTGGTGCTAAGAAAAGTTGAGCCGTTCGTAATTGATCATCACATGCTGTTACTGATACCGTGTATAATGTGTTCTTGGTTCTGCTCATGTCACTTTACATCAGTTCCTACAAGACTTTTAAGATTTTCCTTTACTCTGTGTGTGTCTCTCTGCTTCACTTATTTTTCTTGTAAGCAGCTTATTGTAGGGTTCTGATTTTTTGATCCACTCTGCTATCTTATTCCATCGTATGGGAGAGTTCATCCCGTTCATAATCACAGTGATGATTACTAGCAGTGAATTTCCCTCCATCCTATTCTTTTCCTCTTTATCATCTCTCTTCACCCTTTCTAATACCACCAATGTTTTGCTTCTAAACTTCCATGATTTGTCCCTTCTGTCCCAGTTGTTGTGTCTGTTCTGTGCTGTGACAGGGTGGAGTTTTTCTGTGTTTCCACAGGACTACACTGTAGCGCATGAGAGTCTAGGCTTTAGAAGATGCCTGTTTGTCCTTGGTTGTGCTGAAACATACAGAAGTCCAGTTGCAGGAAGATGCCAGTCTGCCCTGGGCTTCACTGAAGTACCTGGAGGTCTGGCTGCTGGAGGGCACCTGCTTAGCTGGGGCTAAACTGAAATATATGGTGGTTCTCAGAGTTGGAATCTCCCCATTCTGCTGGCTATACTAAGGTAGAGGGATAATCCTGGCATTGGCATTTGCCTGCTCCACCACACTGGAGTTCAAGAACTTCTTCTGGTTTTCTGAGGTGGAGCTTGCGGGTGGCTTGCTTAGATGGAATTCTGGAAAACAATGTGGAACTATGCCCAATGATCTGTAAAAGCATGGAATCCTGGAATGTGCTCCTCTTTTACCAGAGTGAGAGACATCTTTTTTGCTGATCCTCCAAGTCTTCGGTGCTAAGAGACTTCTCCATTCCCACATTCTGCTGACTCTGTTGTCACAGTTGTTTGGAGGTAAATATGGGAGGGCTATAGTGATTTACTGATTACTATGACATCTTGGTTTCCAGAAGCCCTTGATGCTACACCTTGAAGTCACAGCTGACAGACAGGTAACCATTCGGACACCAAAGATAGATGAGTAGCCCTGAAAATGGCTCACCAAACCCTCATACTAGAGTTGCGCTGCCTCACTTAACACTCTGTAAATAATTGAGGAGATCTCGGCTTTGTTTTCCAGGGCTATACTATTTTTCTCATACAATTTCAAAGTTGCAAGGAACATGAAAATCACCTAGTCCCATCCTCCTGTCTTGATGTACTTTTCATACAGGGCAAAACTCTAAACAAAAGGCATGCTGAAAGGCCAAAGGCTAGCAGTATGAATGGTATGTGAAAATTTGCATCCCATTAAATTTCTAGATATATTCAAAGTTACTCCTTTCTTTTTTTAACAATTATTTAATTATTTATTTATAAATGTTCTACAATCACTTCCTTAAAATTAAGATTTTATCCCCCCCCACACCTTCCCCCCGCTACCCTCCTTCCTCCCCATGACAGCATACAATTCTGTATACGTTCTACGTATACTTTCCTATTGAGCACATTTTCACCACAGTTATGCTATGTAGTCACACTAAAATAAATGGAAGAAATCACATAACAAATCAAAACATAAT
>JAQQSK010009811.1:0-12926 GCA_028658325.1 Potorous gilbertii | reverse complement strand
TCACTGTGTTTCTGCGCGGCTTCCACTGTTCCAGAATTTGTCAGGAGTTCTTTTTACAGGAAATCTATGGGCTGTGGGTTCGGACCTAGCATAGGTGAGTCTTTCTACTCCGCCATCTTGGCTCCGCCCCCCTATAATCAATGCCCACATTTCAATATGCATTTGGTTGGATACCCTATGGAGCTTGTCTATCAGTATGGGATAGTAGACTCAGAGTTGAACTGGAGGAAAAGAGTGGGATGGATTATTTTTAGGAAATTTCAAAACTCTTGATGGACTCTATGCTTACCTAGAGACAAAAGTTCATCTGTTTACCACCGCTATTCTGTGTTCACCTCTGTCAATGGCACAACTTCACATTTCCTTATTTGTTAGATGTGATTTATGGGCTAGCCTCATCCTCATCCTGACTATTAGCTCTTCATGAGCAATGGACTAGCCTCACCTTCACCCCTATTGTTAGCTCCTCAGGGTCTAGCCTTGCCTTCACCCCATCCTCATGGGCCATGGGTTAGCCTCACCCTTACCCTGATAGTTAGCTTCTCATGGACAGAGATCAGGTTTCAGATTCCTACAGCTCTGATAGTGTTTACTTAGCACAAAGTTAGGCAGATTCAAGAAGTTAAAAATATCCTAAATAAAACTCTGTGTCGTGGGTTAAGTGATCCCAACAAGCTGGCACTGACCTCCCCGCTTGTAGCTCACACCAGACATGGTTTTTCAAGTCTCTAATATGCTCCTCATTTAATCCAGTGTTTTGTGGCTGTCTTCGCTGGAATGCTATGCCCCTCTAAGCTCCTTTAGTGCTGAAGAGGTTAGTATCTCCCCCAGCCCCTCTCATGTTGTTCTGAACACTCTAAGCACTTAAAAACATTTGTTGAGAAAAAAAATGAATTAACGGCTATTGAATTCAATTGAATTTAACTGGACTTCATAAGCAGCCACTCTGTGACCGTCATTTGCTGGGTCCCGGGGATACAAAAACAAAACCCAAACAGCCTCTGCCTTTGGTGAGTTTAATTCTACTGGGCTTAAGTGAATGCACGTATTATCATTTGCAAAATATGTTCTCTCATGGTGTGTCTAAAGGGATGCAGAGCACATACGGCACTCTGTTTTTGTGTGTGTGATCTTGTGTTGTGTACCAAGGATGCAATGAAATTTAACAATGCCGACTGATATCACAGTGCGCATTTATAGAGTGCCTTAAGGTTGGCGAAGCACTGGCAAATGTGGTCTCATCTGATCCTTGCAACAGCCCTGTGAGGGAGGGGCCATTACTATCCTCATTTTACAGATGGGGAAACTGAGGCAAAGAAAGGGTAAATGACTTGTCCAGGGCCACACAGCTAATAAGTGTCTGAGGCTAAATTGGACATACCCCAGCATGCCTCCCTACCCACTGGGCAACTCAGCTGCCAAGGAGCACTTGAAGTTTTGCTAAGCTCTGGCATTCTTCATCTTACCTTATCACAATGACTCTGCAGTAAGAGTATGGTCATTCCCAATCTACAGAAGAGAGAACTGAGGTAGAGAGAAGGTAAATGACTTGCTGGTGTCACAGTTAGGCAGGGACTGAACTCAGGTCATTCTGGCTTTACATGTATTTATTCGTTTAGTCAGTGAACCCCAGAGACTGTCCTGGCTGCTGAAAAACTAGAAGAGGTCATTTTATATTCATTTTCATGAATGTATGTATATGTATTTAGTGTGCATGTGTTTATGTGTGTGTGTGTGTGTGTGTGTGTGTGTGTGTGTGTTGATTGACTTGCTTAAGATTACAAGTGCACTTTGTGGATGAGATTAGAACATTGGACTTTCCTTGGGGGCAGCTAGGTGGTGCAGTGGATAGAGCACCAGTGCAGGAGTCAGGAGGACCTGAGTTCAAATCTCACTTCAGACACGATACTCACTAGCTGTGTGACTTTGGACAAGTCACTTAACCCCAATTGCCTCATCCTGGGTCATCTCCAGTCATCCTGATGAATATCTGGTCACTGCATTCAGATGGCTCTGGAGGAGAAGTGAGGCTGGTGACCTGCACAGCCCTCCCTCACTCAAAACAAAGTCAAGTGCAAGTCATGTCATTATTTCTCTGATGGCATGGTTTTCTTTGGCAACTAAGGACGAACACACACGCAGGCTTCCCTAGACACCGCAGGATACATTTGGGTTTTTTGTTTATTTTGACTATCATACATACAATTGAAATGAAAATAAAATGAAACAGTTCCTTTGGCACAGGGTACCATAAAGTGCCCTGAATTTGGAATCATGAGGCCTGGATTCAAATACTGATCCTGCCACTGTATACAGATAGTATCTGTGCCTCATTTCCTTCATCCATAAAACAAAAGTACTTGGGCTTCATGATATCTAAAGCCCCTTGTAGCTCTAGCTAAATGACCCTAGATCCTCAGTTTGGAAGCAGGATTGGAACCCTGGTCTCCTGGGTGACCTGATCCTTTTAAGAGTCAAGGAAGCACCAAACAGTGATGGGATTATCCATCCATCAAAACATATTGGACATTTCATCATCTGAAGGCAAGAGATAAAATAGTTTTTCCTTTGAAATGATTAGCTGACCATTGTTTTTCAGTCAGTCAGCATTGATTAAGTGCCTACTATGCACCTACTAGACACTGATGTTTTCAAAAATATCATGGTCATATGATTGGTTCAAACTTTCCTTTCGGTGAAGAAATAGAATTAAGCAAAGAAAATCCACTTATGGGCCTATCTGATGATGCATGTCTGATTCTGCACCTAGAGTTCACTGCCTCTCACCACCTGCAGGCCCCCAAAGTTGAGATACCTCACTGGCTTGATCAGAGTTCTGAATTCGGGCCATTCCCCCCGCCCCCACCTTCCATTACTGCAGTTAGTATGAATGTAGCTTCTTAGCTGAGAAAAAAACTGCAAACTGAAATTATTTAGAAAGAATAATTAGTCCTGGTTCTTCTTCCAGCATGTGGTATCGGTTCATAAAAGTCTCCCCAAATTTCTCTGGACTCTTTAGCCTTCATTTCTTATGGCACAAGAATGTACAACCATATTCAGATGCCAGTTTGTTCGGCTATTTCCTGAACTTTGCCTCCTGTCTTTGATCTGCACATTTTTCAAAACACTATGTAACTGCTTTATTCCCATTTACCTATGGCAACTGTAACCCTTCTCTCCCCTTTTCCCTGTTCTTTAACTGCTTCAGAAAAAGAAGTGATGAGGCAGTCTGTTCACCTGGAAGTGTCTATGAAACCTTAGGAAGTATTTTTATAGAGTAAGCTTTTAGGGGAAAGAAGGAGCATGGTGTGAGCCTGAAATGGTACTCGTCTATAAGGAAGGCAAGAGAGAAGGGAAGGGGAAGGATGAAAGAAGAAAAAGATTGAGTTGGGTCACAAAATAGCAGCTTATTGGATTTATGGCAGGCCCTGAGGAGAATGCAGAAGATAAATGGGGAGGAAGCATCTGGGACTTGGAGTTAGGAAGCCTGGGTTCTCCTGACGTCTAGCTGAGTGACCAAAGGCAAGTCATTTCATCTCTTGGAGAGACTCATTTCCCTTGTCTGATAAACAAATATAATAATGCCTGTAATACATGCCACTGGGTTTTTTGAGCCTCAAATATATAAAAGATAAAATAGATAATATATATATGTATATAATGTATATAAGCATTTTGCAAATCTTAAGATGCTGTTAAGATCAGTTGTAATTAAAATTATTCATTGAACTAGTATATATTCTTGGGTAGCATTTCCTGTTAGTATCTACTTTTATTTTCTGCTAATATGAAATTAAACATATTTGCCCTTGGAAAATCTTGGAGAAGGATGATGGTTGTTATCTTTGAACATGGCTGGATGCTTCATCCATCAATGGATGTCCATCCCTATCTGTCTCTTAGCAGGTCCTTTCAGTAGTTGATGGTGACCTGATTCCACCATTTCTTATTCCTACATTATCTTTGCTGAAGCACCAGCAAATGCCTTGGGTATATTCTCCTTGTTCTCCCTCACACTACTGGATGATACAGTTTTTTGATGAAAATTAGCCTGTATGAATCCATTAGCGTTAATTATTCTAGGTGAGCCCCTTTCCAAGGTCTCTGAGTCAGCTGAGGGTAGAAGCATCTGGCTATTTGCTAAAAGGGTGCAATACTCACATTTTCTAAAGCACTGTGCAAAAAAAGTTGAGAATTTTGGGTTGGCTTTTGGTAAAGTTGGCTTTTCCTAGGATCACAGTTTTTAGTCCCACGCTCTCCCTTTATAAATGAAGAAACAGGGTTAGCAAGGCGCAGAGGTGGGGAACCTTCGGCCTTGAGGTCATATGTGGCTTTCTAGATCCTTAAGGACACATGATGTGGCCTCAAGGCCAAAAGTCCACCACCCCTGGCTAAAAGGTCTTGCCCAAGTTCAGACAGCTAGTAAGTGTCAGACAAAAGTTTGAAGTCAGGTGTTCCTGACGCCAGTCCCAGGACTTTACCCAACATTCTTCCTTTCCTTTGGCTTTAGTTAATGCTGACCATGGAGCTATTTATTTGACTTGACTTCGGCTTAAGGAAATTTATTACATGTAGCCAATTAGTCAACAAGCATTTATTAAATGCCTGCTGTGTGCCAGGTGCTGCACCACATCCTGGAGATAAACCAAAGGACAATTGCTCTCAAGAACCTCACTGTCTTACGGGGGAAAGGACAGAACAAAATTCACAAGGCCTATGGGAGGCAATCTCAGAAGGAATGAATCAGTGGCAGGTGTGAGGAAGAAGGTGGCATTTTCTCTGAATCTTGTGGAAGGTCAGGGAAGCCAAGCGGGAGAGGATTCCAGGCATTCTGGGCAGGGGGACAGCCAAACTAGTAGGGAGATGGAAAAAACAAGACCCAATGTAGTGAGTCAGAAAGTGTGGAAAGCATGGAAAAATTGTGAGGAGCTTCTGTTTGACCTGGGAGGTCATAGGAAACCACTGGAAGGTCTTGGAAGGGGAGGTTGAATGGTCAGACCCGTATTGTTGGGAGACTACTTGAAGAGCTGAGTGGGGGAGGGGAAGGGAAGGAATACACATTTATAAAGCACCATGCTAAGTACCAGATATCTCATTTGATTCTCCCTAGAGAAGCAGTGCTATTATCCCCATTTTACAGTTGAGAAAACTGAGTCAAACAGAGATTGAGTGACTTGTCCAGGGTCACACAGTGAGAATTTGAAGCCAGATTTGAATCCAGATCTTCTTGACTCTAGCCCTACTGCTCTACCCATTATGCCACCAACTACTTCTAGGCAGGACTGGAGTAGGGAGAGACCTGAGGAAGGGAAGCTGCGCCCCCCCCCCCCCACATTAGTCACCTCAGCAGTCCAGGGGTGAAGTGATAAGGACTGGCGCCAGGGTAGGGGCAGCATCAAAGCTGAGGAAGGGAAGAAACATCACAAAGTTAGAATGGATAAGATGTGGTGACAGATTGGATATGCTGGGTGAGTCAAGTGAGGAATAGAGGCTAACCCTGAGATTGTGAGCCCTAGTGACTGGGAAGGTGGTAGTAGCCTTAACATTAATAATGAAATTAGGAAGAGAGGAAGGTCCTAGAGGGAAAGATAATGAGTTCTGGTTTGGACATATTGAGTTTGAAATGCCCATGGGATGTCCAGTTTGAAGTGTCCAAAAAGTTAGTTGTTGATTAGAGATTGGAGGTCAGGAGAAAGGTTAGGGCTGGATAAATAGACCTGAGAATCATCTTTATAGTAAAGAAGGAAAGAAAAAAGGAAGATAGGAAGGAAGGGAGGGAGGAAAGAAAGGAAGGAAAAGAAGGAAGGATGATGGGAAGGAAGGAAAGAACAAAAGAAGACAGGAAGGGAGAAAGGAAGGGAGGGAGGATGGGAAGGATGGAAGAAAGGTAAAAGCATTTATTAAGTGCTATGTGCCATGCACTATGTTAAATACTGGGGATACAAATACAGGTAAATGTAAAGACAACCCTTGTCCTCAAAGAGTTTATATTCTACTGGGGAAAGACCACATAAATGGAAGCTGAAAGTGGGAGTGGGGGAGAAGGTACCCATGGAATGGGTCATGGTTTTGAAAGTCTAGAGAAAGTCAGGAACCAGGATGGATGGGGAATGAAGGCAAACTCACTTATGCCCTTCCACAAAACAGAAGGTCCAGGAGGAGCTTACCAAAAAGAGGAAGGACCTTGCAGGGGGTGGGGGTAGGGAGGATATTCCTTGGTGAGTGGGCTGTGAGTGTGGGAAGCTCTTCTGGGGTGGAGTGATCCTAGGTGCTGAGGAGAGTTCCAGGGTGAGTCAGCAGTAAACGGGACATAGTCTCAAGTCCAGGAGAGACTATAAAGGTAGAAGAAAGATGATGCCTTGAAGGATACCCACAATTACTGGGCATGACCTTGAAGAAGATCCAGCACAGGAGAATGAAAAAGGAACATTCAGGTGGGAGGAAAACCATGGGGGAGCAGAGTCATGAAAAGCTAGAGAAAAGAGAATATCAAGGAGGAGAAAGTGATGGACAGTGTCAAAGGCTATGGAGAGGTCAAGGAGAAAGAGGATTGAGAAAAGACCATTGGACTTGGCCACTGGGTCATTGGTAACTTTGAAGAGAGCTGTCTTGGTAGAATGATGGTGGAAACCAGACTGCAGAAGTAAGAGGAGAGTGTGAGAAAGGAATGGAGGCCATGAGTGTAGACCTCTTACTCAAGGAGTTTTAGCCATGAAAGAGAAAAGAGAAAAAAAGATGATAGCTAGCAGGAATGGTCAATTGTTTTTAAGAGTAAAGAAGACATGGGCATGTTTCTTGACAGTCAGGAGAGAGAGAGGGAGGGAGAGAGAGAGAGGGAGGGAGAGAGAGCCAGAGAGAGAGACAGAGAGAGAGAGACAGAGAGAGAGACAGACAGAGAGAGACAGAGACAGAGAGAGAGAGACACAGAGAGAGAGAGAGAGAGAGAGAGAGAGAGAGAGAGTAAAAGTTAGTAAGAGAATAGGGATGATAGTGATAGAAGGGACAATCTGCTGGAGAAGATGGGATGGAATGGGATCATTTGAGCATAGAGAGGGGTTTACCTTGACCGGAAGGGCCACATCCCAAAGAATTGGAAATTCAGCCATCAATTGGGGAGTGGCTGAACAAGCTATGGCATATGAATGTAATGGAATACTATTGTTCTATAAGAAATGATGAGCAAGACTTCAGAAAAACCTGGAAAGACTTACATGAACTGATGTTGACTGAAGTGAGCAGAACCAGGAGAACACTGTACACAGTAACAGTAACACTGTGTGATGACCAACTTTGATAGACTTGACTCTTCTCATCAAGGCAATGATCAAGATAGTGCTTTCCACATCCAGAGAAACAACTATGGAATCTGAATGCAGATCGAAACATACTATCTGTTCTTTTCTTTCCCCTTTCTTGCGATTTTTCCCCTTTTGTTCTGATTCTTCTTTTATAACATAAGTAATGTGGAGTATGTTTAATAAGTTTATATATGTATAGCCTATATTAGATTGCATGTGGTTTTGGGGAGGGGAGAGAAGGGGAAAATTAGAACTCAAAATCTTGTAAAAGTGAATGTTAAAAACTAAAAATATATAAATAAACCCCAGAAGGGTCACCTCCTCATGTAAACTCTGGGGTGTGGGGTGGGGAGAGAGGAGGAGGGTTTGGGAGGAAACTGACAGAAGGGAGAGCGCTTGACAAATGACCTCAATTCTTTTTTCTTTGGTGACAAGTGTGAGGCAAAGTCCATAGCCATGAGGTCGGGGAGAGTGGGGGAAGAACATGCCATGGAAGGTTTGTGGAGAGATGAAAAGGTTTGGCAGTGCCACCTGTTAAGTGGCTAGGGATTCAATTAAGGAGATGTCAAGGAATTGTCTTGCTGTAGTGAGAGTCCAGTTGAGATTATATGTAACATGAATTTGGAGTGGTTCCAGTTAGTTTCCTGGTTTTCACTATCTTTGCTCAGTAGCACATGAGGATTAGCAAAGGCCCAAGGTTAAGTAGGTAGTTAGGTAAGTCTAGCTCCTCCTATGGGTCCAGTGTTGTTAAAATATTAGACAGTAGTAGCCTTCCATGCCAGTTGCCTCAGTATCTACGATTTTATCTGGATGTTTTCCATACTAGCCAAGCTCCCAATGCCCATATAAATAAGCAGATATGATCTTCATGAGTTAACATGACTGTAATATTGGTTGCCCTGTGGCCTGTCTGAGACAAAACCTTTCTGTCTTTTCGGCTGACTCTCCTTTTGCCAGGCCTGTGCTTGGAGGTGTCCCATCTTGGTAGAATGAGCCCATAGCATCTCTGAGAACCCAGGGCCGCTTGCTGAGAAGTTTTCTAGGTGCATTAGTTACATTACACTGATTTCCCATGAACCATCACATTCACCAAATTAGAGTTTAAGCAACGACGACAACAACAAAATACTAAAGGAAAATTGTGCCTTAATTGCAAGATGGTCTTACCATGGAGTCTTTTCATTAATACATTACATGATGTGTATTTTAAAAGCTAACAAAATATCTCCCAAGTGTTATTATGAATTGTCCTTAAAAGCTGCACTTAAAAAAACACACACACACAACAAATTCAGAGAAAATTAGAACCAATGAATTGTGGTGAGAGCCCAGAGCCAGCAAATGTGTTTAAATGAAGCTGGCTGATGCAATACTTTCCTTTCAAAAATACAATTAGGCCTTTGTATTTTTTTTAACAAAACCTCATGTTTTATAATATCATTGGTTCTGTAATAAAACCTATTTAAAACAGAGACGAGGAGGAGGGAAGGAGAAAAGAGTTGGAAAAGAGGGGGGAAGAGGGAGGGAAAGGGAGGAAGGGAGTGAGGAGGAGAAAGGGAGAGAGAGAGAGAGAGAGAGAGAGAGAGAGAGAGAGAGAGAATTTTCTCTTTCCTTAAAGAAAGTTTTAACTTCCTCAAGTCAGAAGAACAGTGGAAACAAATGAAATCGAACTATTTCTCTATTTTCATGCCCTACTGTTGAATTCTCATTGTTTAAGAGCTTTCTCTCCAAAATAAAGTTGTTCAAACGATTTGACTGAATCTCTTTTGCTTTGGTCTAAGGAAAAAAAACTCATCAAAACCAAGAAGAAAGGATAAAACATGTTCATAAAAAAGCAAACATATGCTGGATCATATACTTCGCACCCTGGTTCTGTTCCCCACCCCCCTCTTTCTTGGCTAGGCCCCCTCCTACCTCCCCCCACTCCAATTTACTGAGAAGAAAACAGAGGGAGGGAATTTAAGTAAGTTGCCTGAGGCCTAATGCAGAGATTAAAAATCAGAAGTTCCTGATTAGGTACATCCATTTGGCCAAATGATTTGCTTTTGCCTGACTTTCAAATACCCTCTAAATATGACTTTGAATGAAAAGCAATAAAATGTGTTCCTTCCCTTCCCCCCTTTGAATTTCTTGCTTGTGCATGCATGCACACAAATGGATACAATAAAAACAATCATGCAGTTTCCTGGTACTCCCATCCCCCCCACTTTTTCAGGTTGGGGAGGGGGACCGATAATGAGCATACCATTTTGACCAGGATGAATTCTTAGAAAACAAAAACCAAAAAACCTCTCATAAAGAAAAGAATACATTTATAAACAGAATAATGGACTGCTAAGTAGGCAAATAATAAATAACAGCTACAGATGTGGTCAATGGAAAATTAGCTTTGCATAATATGCCCATGTAACCTCCAATTCCACCCCCCCAGATGTTATCTGTTATTTGAAAACAAACTCTCCCCCATTTGGTTACATCCAAATCATGTGTTATGGGCACAGCTCCCTCCTGTTTTTAAGGACTGTTTGCAACTTGAGCATTGGTCGAATTACAATATAACATTTTTAAAAAATAGCACTATATCTAACTACAAGTTTCAAGTGTCAAATAAATGCCTCTTTGGCATATCTTAATATTCATGGTACCAAATGTCACAGCTCCAAATAGGATGGAGATGAAAACGACTATTTACTTAGGCATCATCTTAAGGCTGTAGGAATCTTTTTCTGCGTTTATGTACGAGGTTTGAAATGGACTTCTTTACTGAAGGGATAAATGTCAGGGTCTTTGAATTCAGCTAAGGCTAAGGTCAGGGTCAGTTTGGGCTGCCTGATGTGCCTGCAGACATTAGATGCTGCCTACTTCCTGACCTTTTGATGCCTGAGAAGTGGAATGAAAGAATTTTTAGCCCTTCATTCGTGTTTTGTTTTTCCATTTAAGTATCAGCATCTTTCTTGGGCATCTGCAGCAGAGAATCATTTGTCCCCACTAATCCTGCCTGGGATTACTGGGGGAATAAGGGGAGGTGCTGTTTCAGGGGTACTGAATGCCCCAGTGAATTCTGTAATTAAGATGCCTAAATGGTTTGCATTATAATCCCATAAATGGCTCATAATTTTCTGAGAGGGGTGGGGGGAGAAACGTCTTTGGAATTACAACTTTCCACATTTAGAGCCTGCTAAAAAGGTGAGTATTTTTGGAAGTGAGCTAAATCTGTTTGACTGTCTATGTTTTGGGCCCATGAACAAAATATAACTGAGGCTTAAAAAAGGAAATTGAGCTGGGTTTGGGAGTTTAAACAACTGAAAAATTCTTGCTCAGAGGAGACAGAGACTTTGTATGTAAGAATTCAGGAACAGGGGATAAATGTGAAAAGAGAGAAGAAAAAAGATGAAAAAATAAGGTTGTGATAAAATTTTTGTTGTTTAATCTATTCCCACCAGGTTTGGTTGTCATTTTTTTAAAAGAAAGATAGCAGTGTCCACTTAGACAAACAATTAAAAGAATTATTTATTTGGTCCTGACATAAGCTTTTGTTCCCTCTTTGGAACTTACAATATGTGAAACATCCAGTGGTACCAGCATCTGAATGCCACCTGCAATGAGTCTGTTAATGCCACATTGAGGTCATAAATTTAAAATGAAAAGAGAGGAAATGTAAAAGGCAAGGTTATCAGAACCACTTGTACAAGATGGGACGACCCACATGCTGAGTAGCTTTCTTTGGGGTTTAGGCTATTAAATTTGTTGTGCTGAATGTGTGCAATATTAAATTCGCTAGAGACACCAGGTTTTTTGTGTTTCTCAATTTGAAAATTAATCTGAACCTGCAACGCATTTAAAAAAAAACCTTATTGCTTAATAGGCAGTGTTTACATTTTCAAAGAGTTCAAAATGTTGCCAGGTTTTGCACTGTATGAAGACAGAAGTAATAAATAGCTGACTTCTATTTTTATCTCAAGCATACTGGTGGAGTTTGGACATTTCTAACTTAATAGGCCTTTGAGACCATCAGATGCACACACAGGCGCGCGCGCACACACACCCACACACACACGCACACACATCACCTGAACAAGGCACAATAACCATGGAGAGCAAGTTTAGGCAGGAAATGAAGGACACCCATTCCAGTTGAAACTGCAGAAGGAATTTATATTGGCAGCCAACAGTAAACCAATTTAGAGTCTGGCGAGGACACCTGGGTTAACACCTTTTACACACACACACACACACACACACACACACACACACATGCACACACACACACACCATACACAAGCACACACAGACGCAAAGGCACATACCACATACAGACACACACATAGATACGCACACACACACCATACACAGGCACACACAGACACAAAGGCACATGCCACATACAGGCACACATATAGATACACACACACACGCACCATACACAGGCACACACAGACACAAAGGCACATACCACATACAGGCACACACATAGATACACACACACACACACACACACACACACACACACACACACACACCCCACCCACACCAAGTATTTACTGGGCCAATCCTCTGAATCAGCAGCCTGACTTTTCCATTTGAAGAACAAGTCAGAAGACATTATTTTTCTTCTCTTTGGATTTTAGTTTCCTCATTTATAAAATGAAAATACACAAGGTCCAGGGTGCCCCAAAAGTTTTCAGGCAGTTTTAAATTATTAAAGTTGAAACTTATCTAAGAGACATCATTTTTCAGGTTTATTTTATTTTTCTTTAAAATTGTAAAGAGGCTTGGACAAACCAGAGAGCAGATTTTAATGGCTTCAGATTAGGAAACTTCCTATGGTGAATCATGGAGAAAGATCACATTTTCTCTTTCACAAAGAAAGTTTTATTGCTGCCTTTTCATACTAGTGAGAGGTTTCTGGATACGCACTCTCTCCCCACCATGAACCCTTTGTAACAAAGAAAACCACCTAAGCAAAACCAATTGACAAAATGAACTTCTATGCAACATTTTGTCACAAATTTATTAAGCTCTCACTATGTGCCAGGCAGTTATGTGGTTCAGTGGATAGAGCACTGAGCCTAGAGTCGGAGACCTGAATTCAAATTCAGCTTCAGACATTTACCAGCTGGGTGACCCTGAGTGAATCACTTAACCCTGTTGACCTCAGTTTCTTCATCTGTAAAATGAGCTGGAGAAGAAAATGGCAAACCACTCCAGGATCTTTGCCAAGAAAACCCCAAATGGAGCCACAAAAAATTAGACACAACTGAATAGTAACAACAAATAGTATGTGCCAAGCATTGTGGTAAGGGCTAGAGAAACCTGAGCAGTCCCTTCCCTCAAGAGCTTCTATTCTATTTGAGAAATTAACCTGTGCACATGTAAATAAATATATAACATATATAAAGCAACATACAGTGGAAGTATGCATATAGTGTCCCAACAGTCTTAGGGCAAAGCTGGAAAACTGTGTGTGTGTGTTTATCTCTCTCTCTCTTTCTCTCTCATCTATCTGAAATTTATACACACATACATATATGTATAATATATATTTCACATATAAATAGTATTATAGTCTACAAATAAATATGCATATAACATATGTATACAATCTACATATAAATAGCATATATAGTC
>JAQQSK010009810.1:0-12927 GCA_028658325.1 Potorous gilbertii | reverse complement strand
CAAAACTGAGTGTAATATTTCAGGGGAAAATATGGTCTTTCAATGAAACAGAGGCCTTCCAAGCATTCTTGATGAAAAGACCAGAGCTGAAAAGAAAATTTGACTTTTAAACACAAGAATGAGAAGAAGCATGAAAAAGTAAACAGCAAGGAGAAGTCATAAGGGACTTACCAAAGTTGAACTGTTTACATTCCTATATGGAAAGACAGTATTTGTAACTCCTGAAATTTCTCAGTATCTGGGTAGTTGGTGGTATTTCACACATACACACACACACACACATGTACAGGTGTGTATGCACACACATATACACATGCACGCACACACAGAGACAGAGAGCACAGAGTGAATTGAATAGGATGGGACTATATCTTAAAAGAAATCAAGGTAAATGTTGAGAAAGAATATTAAGTGAGTATATACAAAGTAGTTAAAGGAGAGAGGACACTAGCAATTGTGAGCAGCCAGAATGTTGTGTATGAAGAATAAGATGAAGGCCAGTTTGACTATAATATAGTGTGTGGGAGGATGAATAATATCCATTATGACTAGAAAGATAGGCATAGAGGTAAGTTATGAAGGAACTAAGTTAAACAGGGTAAATTTATATTTTTAACCAAGAGTCAGAAGGAAGTTATTGGAGTCAGTTGTGTAGACATGTTTAAAGAACTAAGTAAAAGTCAATTTGGTATTAGTATAAAGGATGAACTGGCATGGGAAGATATGTGAAAAATGGAAACTAATTAGAATATTGCTGTAACAATTTAGGTAAGAAATAATGAAATCCTGAACAAAAGTAATAGTGGTGAGGGTAGAGAAAATGGGATGGTTGTGGAAACAGAAATGAAAACATTTGTCAAATACGGGGTGGGGTGAGGGATAATGAGAACTTAAAGATGATGTAATAAACATGGTAGACGAAGAATAGTAATGTTTACTTTCTGCCTTTAAAAGGATGAATGAAGGCTGAGGAAGAGGGAAATAGAAGTTAAGGAGAGGAAAATGAAGGGAATAATCATTTATATAGAGGCTATTATGTGACAGGTATTGAGCTAAGCACTTTATTATATTATATCATTTGATCCTCATGATAACCTGGTCAGGTAGGCACAGTTTCCCATTTAATAGTATAGGAAGCTGAGACAAAGGAGCTTGAATGACTTCACAGTGATCACAAATCTCATAAGTATCTGAGGCCAGATTTGAACTAGGATCTTCCTGACTCGATGTCCAGTGCATAATCCACTATGCTACTTAGCTTAGAAAAATAATGAGTTGTTTTGGACTTTCCTTTCTTCAAAAGGAGCTTTTAAGCCTCCTTTTCCATTTGGCTAATTCAGTTCTTTATAGCGTTCTTCTCCTCATTGGCTTTTTGGGCCTCTTTTGCCATTTGAGTTAGTCTATTGTTTAAGAAGTTAGTTTCTTCAGCAGTTTTTGGGTCTCTTTAGCAAACTGTTGACTTGCTTTTTATGATTTTCTTGCATTGCTCTCGTTGCTTTTCGCAATTTTTCCTCCACCTCTCTTACTTGTTTTTCAAAATCCTTTTTGAGCTTTTCTTGGCCTGATACCATTGCATATTTATTTTGCATGCAGAAGAATTGATTTCTGGTCTTCTTCTGAAGACCTAAATTGTTCGTCTTCATCTGAAAGGATGGAAGAAAATACCTGCTCACCAAGAAAGTAACCTTCTATTGTCTTATTCTTTTTCCCTTTTTCGGCACTTTCCCAGTCAGTTACTTTACCTTTGAGTTCTTTGTCAAAGGGAGGGTATACTCTGGGGACTTGTAAGTTCTCAGTTCCTCCAACGTGGCACAATCAAGGGAGAGGAGTTTACTCTTCTCCTGATCTGCACAGTGGTCTAAGAGCAACCAAAAATTTTCTGCCAAGAATTTGCAATTGGAATTCCCTCACCACAACTGCCTCCAGCTCCACCATATCAGTGCTCCTCCTCACCCCAGGGCTGCCACTCAGGGCTGAGATTCAGATCAGTGGCTCAAATCCCCCAGGGCTTAGGAAAAGGGTGCCAAAAATGGAACCTGCTACTTCAGTGGCTGCTGCCAAGGGTCTAGAACACACTCTCCTCTCTTGGATGAAGGAGCCCTCCAA
The DNA here is from genome assembly GCA_028658325.1 of Potorous gilbertii. Classification (NCBI taxonomy): domain Eukaryota; kingdom Metazoa; phylum Chordata; class Mammalia; order Diprotodontia; family Potoroidae; genus Potorous; species Potorous gilbertii. The sequence goes on along the minus strand of JAQQSK010009810.1, from coordinate 10,821 downwards.
GTGAATTTGAAGTTTTCTGTGGCATTTGTGGGTTGATCAATCTGGGAACTACAGCTGCTGGTGGCTCCCTGAAGCCTGATCCAGGTCCTGTTCCTGCTGTCTTTGCCAGGCTACACTCTTACATTCTGTGCTTCCTGGGCTGTGCTCCCCTTTTCCTGGGCTAGTCTTCTTTTTATGAGATGGGGTTATTTAAGTATGCAACTTCCTTTCTGTTAATCTGGGCACTATATATCTTTTAAAAAATAATCGTCCATGTCATTTAGACTGTCGAATTTATGGGCATGCAGTTGGACAAATTAATTTCTTATTATTGTTTTAAATTCCTCCTGATTGGAGCTGAGTTCATGCTTTTAATTTTTGATATTGGTAATCTGGTTTCTTTTTTTTTAAATCAATTTGACCAAAGGTCTATCAATTTTATTGGATCATCTCCTACTTTTATTGATTAGATCAATAGTTTTCTCTTTTTTAACATTCATTTTATTTAATTTGAATGTTCTACAATCACTACCATAAAACTTCAACTTTTCCCCCTATCACCCACTTCCTTCTCCAAGATGGCATACAATTCTATGTAGGATTTACATATACATTCCTATTGAATTCATTTTCACTGTAGTCATTCTGTGTAGGAGAACTAAAATAAATGGGAGAAATCATATAACAAACCAAAACATAATACACACACGCACACACACACACACACACGCAAATGATCTGCTGCATTCTGGGATTGAATTCCATAGTTCTTTCTTGGGATGTGGAAGGCACCTTGCCTTAGAACACAATTGGGAATTTTTTTTATGTCCTTGTATTGCTATGAAGATTGAAGTCTACCAGAAAAACTCTCGCATGCTGTGGTCTTTGCTGTGCACAAAGTTCTCCTGGTTCTGCTCCTTTCGCTCAGCATAAGATCATATAAATCTTTCTAGGCCTCTCTGAAGTCTTCCTGTTCATCATTTCTTATAGCACAATAGTATTCCTTTACGTTTATATTCCATAATTTATTCAGTCATTCCCCAATTGATGGGCATCCCCTTGTTTTCCAGTTTTTGACCACTATAAAGAGGACCGCTATAAATATTTTTGTACATGTAGGACCCTTTCCCATTTTTATAATCTCTTGGGGATTCAGTCCTAGAAGTGGTGTTGCTGGGACAAATGGTATGCACATTTTTGTAGCCCTTTGGGAATAGTTTCAAACTGTTCTCCAGAATGGTTGAATGAGCTCACAGCTCCACCAACAATCAATTCTGCTCCAACTCTCTCCATATCCTCTCCAACATTTTCATTTTCCTGTTCTGTCATGTTTACCAATCTAATATGTGTAATGTGGTACCTCAGAGTTATTTTGATTTGCCTCTCTCTAATCAAAAGTGATTTAGAGCATTTTTCCTATGATTATAGATAATCTTTAATTTCTTCCTCTGAAAATTGCCTGTTCATATCCTTTGACCATTTATCAATTGGGGAATGACTCGTATTGATGTTCATTTGACTCACTTTTCTATTTATTCGAAAAATGAGGCCTTTATCCCCAAGACTAGCTGTAAAATTTTTTTTTCCCAATATACTACATCCCTCCGAATTTTGGTTGCATTGAGTTTGGTTGTGCAAAAACTTATCTGTTTAGTGTAATCAAAATTATCCATCTTGCACTTCATAATGCATTCTATCTCTTCATAAGTCAAAAATTCTCCTCTTCTCCATCTGATAAATACTCTATTCCTTTCTCCTCCAGTGTGTGCATGGTATCAATTTTTATACCTAGATCATGTACCCATTTGGACTTTATTCTTGTTTATGGTTTCAAGCATGGATCTATGCCTAGTTTCTACCACACTGTTATCCAGTTTCCCCAGCAATTTTTGTTGAACAGTGAGTTCTTATCCCAGAAGGTGGGGTCCTTGGGTTTATCAAACAGGAGATTACTGTATTCATTATCTACTGGGTCTTGAGTATCTAGCCTATTCCACTTATATACCCTTCTGTTTCTTAGCCATTACCAAGTGGTTTTGATAATTGCTGCTTTATAATACAATTTGAGATGTGATAGAGTTAGACCACCTTCCTTAGCATTCCTTTTCATTAGCCCCCTTGATATTCTGGACTTTTTGTTCTTCCAGATGAATTTTGATATTATTTTATCCAACTCTAGAAAATAATTATCTGTCATGCAAGAGAATGACAATAGTGAGTCAACCTACTAAATCTTATGGAACAGTGCAAAAATAGCTGTTAGGGAAAGCTTTGTGTCTTTGAATGTCGAGATGAATAAAATATAGAAAGAGGAGATCGATAAATTGGGCATAGAATTGAAAAAATCATGAAAAAGAACAAATTAAACATCCCCCAGCAAATACCAAACTAGAAATACTGAAAACAGGAGAGTTTAATAAAATTGAAATTAAGAAAACTATTGAACTAATAAATATAACTAAGTGTTGGTTTTATGAAAAAACCCAATAAAATTGTTAAACCTTTAAGCCAATTTGGTTAAAACAAATGAAGAAAACCAAACTATCAATGTCAGAAATGAAAGGCTTGAACTCACCTCGGTAAGAAAGAAATTAAAAGAATAATTAGAAATTACTTTGTCCAACTTTATACCCATAAATTCGACCATATAAATGAGATGAATGATTACTTTATAAAATATAAATTGCCCAGATCAACAGAAGAGGATGTTGAATATTTAGATAACCCCATCTCCGAAAAAGAAATTGAACAAGCCATCAATGAACTCCCTAGGGAAAACCTTCCAGGACCAGATGGATTTCAAAGTGAATTCTATCAAACATTTAAAGAACTTAATTCCAATGCCATATGGACTATCTGGGAGAATTGGGGAAGAAGGAGTCCTCCCAAATTGTTTTTATGATACAAATATGGTTTTGATATCTAAACCAGGAAAATCCAAAGCAGAGAAAGAAATTATAGGCCAATTTCTATATATATACAAAAACTTTAAATGAGATTTTAGCAAAAAGAACACAGCAACTTATCATGAGAATAATACATTATGACCAGGTAGGATTCATACCAAGAATACAGGGCTGGTTCAATATGAGGAAAACTGTTAGCGTTATTGATCATATCAACAACAATCCTAACAGAAACCTCATGATTATCACAATAGGTGCAGAAAAAGCTTTTGACAAAATACAACACTGAAGAACACAGGAAGAAATGAAATTTTCCATAAAATAAGAAGCAGTGTCTACCTTAAACCTTCAGCAAACATTATATGAAATGGAGATAAGCTATATGCATTTCCAATAAGGTCAGGGGTGAAACAAGGATGTCTGTTATCACTACTATTATTCAATATGGTGCTACAAATGTTAGTAGTAGCAGCAATAAGAGTAGAAAAAGAAATTGAAGGAATTAGAATAGCCAAAGAAGAAACTAAGTTATCACTCTTTTCAGAAATGTTGACATAGTTGGAGAATCCCAGAGATTCAAGGAAAAAACTACTTGAAATAATAACCATCACTGGCAAAGTTGCAGGTTACAAAATAAACTCACACAAATTGTTTGCATTTCTCTATGTTAGTAACAAAGCCCAATAGCATGAGATAAAAAGAGAATTTCCATTTAAAGCTAGGGTAGATACTTTAAAATAATTTGGAGTCTACCTGCCAAAAGAAATCCAGGGCCTATATGAACACAATCACAATACACTTTTCACACAAATAAAGTCAGATCTAAGTAAGTGGAAAAACATCAATTGCTCGTGGGTAGGCCAAGTCAATATAAGAAAAATGACAATTCTACCTAAATTAATTTTCTTATTTAGTTCTATGCCAATCAAACTATCAGATAATTATTTTCCAGTGCTGCAACAAATAATATCAAAATTCATCTGGAAGAACAAAAGGTCCAGAATATGAAGGGGACTAATGAAAAAAAATGCTAGGGAAAGTGGCTTAGCTCTACAAGGTCTCAAATTTTATAAAACAGCAATTATCAAAACCACCTAGTACTGGATAAGAAACAAAAGGGTAGACCAGTGGTATATGTTAAGTACTCAAGATGGTAATCAATGATTACAGTAATCTACTGTTTGATAAACCCACGGACCCCAGCTTCTGGGATAAATACTCACTTTGTGACAAAAATTACTGGGAAAACTGGATAACAGTGTGGCAGAAACTATGCATAGACCAATGCCTGACACTGTACACAAGAATAAAGTCCAAATGTGTACATGATCTGTATATAAAGACTGATACTATAAACAAATTAGTGGAGAAAGGAATTTATCAGGTTTATGGAGAAGGGAAGAAATTTTGACTAAAAAAGAGATAGAAAGCAATATGAAATGCAAAATGAATAATTTGGTTAAATTAAACTGAAAAGTTTTTGCATAATAAAACCCAATGCAACCAAGATTAGTAGGGAGGCAGAAAACTGAGAAAGAATTTTTGCAACTATTTTCTGTGATAAAGGCCTCATTTCAAAAATAAATAGAGAACTGAGTCAAATATAAAAGAATACACATCATTCCCTAATTGATAAATGGTCAAAGGATATGAACAGGCATTTTTTAGAGGAAAAAATTCATCTTTAAACGCAGGTTTGAAGAGGGGCATAAGAAGGTAAACAGGGGATAAGAAAAAAAATTTTATCCCAGGTTTGGGAAACAATCTTGTCATTCTCTTGGGCCACTCTCTCCTCCCTAATCAAGAAGGTATGTCAGAGTACAACAGTCCTGGGAAAAGGAAGGAGAGGAAGAGGCTGCAGACAGAGAAGCCTGCCTGTCACCATCTTCTCTTAGGTTAAAACAGCCCATTGTTTTATCAATAATTTTTATATCATTTTGAAATGTCACTGATGTCACTTGAAGTTAATCGTTTGTGTTAGAGTTAGAGAAATTTGACTATATTGTTGTTTACTTTTTTAATGCTAAAACCTAAAAATGGTTCATTGATTACTGTGCATGGAATGGAGTGGATTGAGTGAAAACTTAGCCATATTGGTTCTGCCCATTTAGAACAGTTCTCTTATTTTTGTAGGGCATCAGGCAGGAGCAACAGTATTAACCCCTCCATGGGGTCCGTGTCTATTCTTATTTTATAAAGTTGCCAATGCCACTGGAAATTATCTGTGTGGGCAAAGTCATCAGCCCCTGGAAAAGAACTTATTTTAATTATAAAGTTCCTAAACAATGAACTTGATTTGGTGAGAAGTTACAAGTGTATGTACAATAGATAGAAAGGATTTCTAATTGACTTTTACATGAGGACAAATTGAAAGTTGAGAAGGAAAGGTGTTGAGTGAAACCCCTTAGATATGTGAGTCTTGGTAAATCTTGATTGCCTATTGTAACTCAATGAGATTAAAAATAACTATATCTGGCTCTGATTATTGAAAACTAGTATTTAAGGTAAAAGTTTCTTAGGACCATAATTAATTTTGTTTCGAATTTGGATTTGAGTATAGTTGTCTGCATTAAATTATCATCTGAAACACCACAAGTTACTTAGTGGGAAAATGAACAAGTGGAGGTCTGCATTTGGGAAAAAGTTGAGATGACAATCTTAGCCTCAGTCTAGGATGGGATATTCCTGGTTCAGTTTCCCCATTTTGTTGCTTTGAAAAGAAACATTTCCTACCTATTTCTGAGTCTGAGGTGGAATTGATGCTGCATGATTGGAGAAACACAAATCTTATCTGAATTCAAACAGAGTCAAAGATGGTTTCACCTGTCATATTTGGTATGCCACATATCCCTGCTTTTTTTCCTTTTATAGCAAATTTCTGTGATCAGGTCAAGTAGTCAGTGAAAGATATGAGCACAATGAAAATATCTGAGATCTTTCTGTTTTGATCTGAATGGGTAGTCATGTCATAGTAGTTTCATGTCAAAGATTAAATCCCTGGAATAGAACACTTTTCTAAATAGTATGGGAACAATTGGATGAAGAGAAAAGAAATGTGTGAAACAAGGATAAAAACACAATGGTGAATCATTACCCTATGAGACTAGACTGGGATATACTACAGTTACCGAAATAAAGTATGTCTAAGGGACATGTAGCTGCATGAAATGAGGTCCTTGTATGCCTTGGATTTAAGAATTACTGGATATTGGTACAATTAATTAAGGACATAGCTGTTATTCTATTAGTTATTGAAACTAAATTAGAAATATATGGTTTAGGGAAAAGAATTTTAGTACAATTTTCTTAAAGGGATGCATCTCGTGGAATATTTTTGTATTAATGGAAAAGTATAATGTGTGCTATGGTACCCAAAGTCTTAGAGGGTTTTATAGGGAGGAGAAAACTCATAGTTTGTGATGTTTGAAAAGTTGTCAGGGGAACCCATATGGAGAGATTTTGAAAAACACATAAGATTTGGTTGTTTGATATATTGTATTGGAATTCCAAGAATGAGGAAATTGACTTTTAGATTTTTGTGAGGGTAGAAGAAGAGGGATAGTATTATTCTCTAAAGTTCATTTTTTTCTGTATTTGGGTCACAAAATGGAAGAAATAGCATTGACTTGTATAACAATAATAAGGGTATTAAGGATTAAATGGTAATTTAAAACTGTGTCAAGATCTATTTTATAGGAGAATGGGCACAAGAAAAAATATCTACAGAAAGATGACAAGAAGACTCCCTGCTGAAGACAGCTTGAATGAGCATCCAGTCCAGAAAACTACATCAGATGATGTCCCCCTCCCCCTCCAAGACTACTGTAGGAGATGAGTTTTCTAAATGGATAATTGAGTGTTTGCTTTTTTCTTTTGGGCCTCTGTATCTGTACTTACTAGGGAGACTTTTGATTTGCTAATGCATTAATCAACCTCTTCCCTTTCCCCCTTCCTATATTTGTTCAGAACAATCTGCACTTACTTAAAGGGGAGATGGATGAAGGGGAAAATTAATACGGGAAAGGGAGTGAGGAAGAATTAATTATACGTGAGAAAAATGTGGGAAAAGTTTTGAATAAAAAAGAGGAGAGATCGTGAGGAATAATCAAAACTTTTGTTTCCACAGAAATTATTAAATATATAATTTATGAAATCTAGTGAATCATATATACCAAAAATTTTTTTGACTTGCAGCAAATTCAGAAAACTAAATTGTGTGTAGAAGACACTAACATCATAGACTAGTACTACATTATCTTCTAGCAGACGAAGAGGGAAAATTAAGACGTATAACAGAGAAGTTTGTTTCCATAAATTCAAAATAAAAATCAGTAGAATTGGAGACATAATAAAGGAGTTACGTCTCACACAAAACCTAACAGTCAGACCAAGGAATCGACTGGTTCTTGTCTTCTTTTGGTGTTAGAATTCAGTTAAGTAAAATTTAAATCTTGCTTGAAATGCTCATATAAACTTATGAATATTAACTTCTCCTTCTCTGGGAGAGTGAAAGTTTCATTTCAATGGTCATGCAATGTAGGTAATGGGCAGGGGAGAACATGTGAGGGGAGAACCATGGAGTATGTATATGAGTAAGCTATACACCCTGTATTACCCAATCAGCCGGGGAGGGACTTGGTGGTTGGGCATGTTTTTAAGACTTACTTTTATTTCTGGAGGGTGTGTCTATCCAATTAGACACCTGCCACTGTAGTTGTGTTAATAAATTTATTTCTTTTATCTTCACCCCTCCTAAGTCTGAATGAATTATTTCTCACGGAAGCACTTGGAGCTCTTTCAAAAGGATTTATAAATAAATGATTTCTATGATATTTTCCAATTGTTATGCTGGAGGGATTCATGCTGTCTGTCTTCTTTCTACTTCCCATAAACTTTTAGCTTTGTTTTCCATTCCTTCCCAGATCTCTCTACCTTCATTCTCTACCTTATTCAATACAGTCTCCATGTAGTTAAACTCAGTGCTGTTCCTAAAGTACAAACTTGCACATGTTACTCTCCCTTGAGGGCTCCCTATGGCCTCTAGACAATGAAATTCAAAGTTCTTTTATTTACCTCCAATATCTGTCACACTCTGGTGACACTCTATCTTTCCAAGGATTTTGCATTGCTTCCCTCATGGAGTGCACATTCAAGACATGATGGCCTCCTTATGTTTCCCGTATCTGACATCTGATCTGTTTTCCATGCCTATGCACATTCTCTCCCCTAAACCTAGACTATACTGTTTATTTAGCTCAATTTTTTAGTCTTTACCTTCCTTTTAAGATACAATCCACATGCCACCTACTAAAGGGGCCTTTCTTGATTCCTCCCAAGGTTAGTGACTCCAGCAAAATTATTTTGTATAATTTGTATGCATCAAGACATACACATTTATTTATTATTATTATATATTAATTTATTTATTATATTAATTTATTAATTATATTAATTTATTGTATTATATTAATTTATTATTACTATTTATTAATGATAACAACAATGATTTGTGTGGCATGTGCCCATACCAGGCGTGTATCAATCATTTCACAAATATTATCTCCTTTAATACAACAACCCAGAGAAGTAGGTGCTATCATCTCAATTTCGCAGTTGAGGAAACTGAGACAAATAGAGGTTAAGTGACTTGTCTTAAGTTAAAATCTATTAAGTGTCCTTTTTAGTATTTTGAGAGTAACCCAAGGGGCTATTTTTGTTCTTTTTTCTAATACCATCAGATTAACTCTCATTCTGATTTTGAAGTCAAGCCTTCCAGATCCCAAGTCTAGTGCTCTGTCCACTGAGACACCTCGTTTACATGTTGACTCCAACAACACACTATAAGCTCCCTGAGGACAAGCACGGTTTCACTTTTTTTATTCACAGACCTTAACACAGGCCTTCCTTCCACTTAGCAAGTGTCTAATAAATCCTTGATGAATGACTGGATAAATGAACAAATTCTGTTTAGTGTTTCCATAGACCAGACCCTAGGAAATATGTCTGAGGAAAGGGCAGCAATTTTAGAGGGTAATGCTTACAATAACTCCTGTCAGCTATAATAGAACTTGAAATTAAATGGGTTTAACTCCTATATAACTAAGCCTAATTCATCACCGGAATGTTAGAGCTTGGTCTTGGCCTTTTGAATTGTAATTATCACTGTCTTATGAGACATAATGCATCTTTAAAAGCTTATTATCTTTCCTATCATGTCTGAGAGTAATTTGCGAATTGGTTATATAAAGTCTCATTAAAAGCTTCATGGGCCTCATAGTTCATGAATTACAGGCAAGGTAACAATTACATGACTCTATACGCTATGACTATACCCTACTTTGTCCTGGATTGACTTTCTTATCCTCATCTATTAACATTGCTCTAGAAATGACCAGGATCAGAGTCCACTTCTCTCATTCTACATATAAGGAAACGGAGGTCCAAGGAGTTGACGAGGCTTGTTAATATGTAGCAATTTTCTACCCTGGCTTTAGTCTGCTCACCTACATATGTATTGACAGATTAGGTTCCCACAGGGCTGGTGACATGTCCCTTTTTAGTATTCTGAGAGTAACCCTAGGGGCTATTTTTGATCTTTTTTCTAATGCCATCAGATTAACTCTCATTTTCTTGTGTTATTTTCAATATCAGTCATGAATTATAATTAATATGTCTCTCATAGCACTGACAATGATATAGCATCTAACCAATTAATATTAATTAGTTTTTACAAAAATGATATTTATTAAGAAGCTGTAGAGGAAGCACAACCAAAAATCTTTCCCTGAAAACCATTAGCATAATCCTTCCTCTCCCAAATCACTCTCTGGGGACATTGTATTCAAACTTCTAAAAATTATTATTTTAAAATAGCAAGCATTTTTTCCTCCACATCTCTTTCCACTAAAAGAAGAACATGAAATGACTGTTTTACAGATGTGAAAACTGAAGCTAAAATAGGTTAAGTAACTTTTACAGAGCCACAGAAGTTGGAAAGTAATGCTACTAAGAATTTGGCAGAATTCAAATTCAAGTCTTCCTGACTTTGAGTCGGGCACTCTATCAACTCATCCCCACATCTGCCGTCCAATATGCATAGTCAAGCCAAACAAATTCCTACAGTTATTCAGGCATATCTAATTTTTCATGACCCACGGATCATGGCCAGACCCTTCTATTTTCTACTATCTCTCAAATTCTGTCCAAGTCCTTGTTTGTTGTTTCCATGACACTCTACATCCTACCTCATCCTCTGCCATGCCCCTTTTCTGTAATTTTCAATCATTCACAAAATTAGGGTCTTTTCCACTGAATCTTGTCTTATTATGTATTCAAAGTATTTAAGCTTCAGTGTTTCATCTTCCATTTGATAGCCTGAATTAATCTCTTCAGTATTGACTGATTTGCTCTCCTTTCTATCCAAGGGACTCTCACAACTCTTCTCCAATATCAGAATTTCAAAGCATCTGTTCTTGGTATTCAACTTTTATAATAATTCAATTTTCACACTTAAACATTGCTACTAGAAAAACCATAATTTTGGGGGGCGGAGCCAAGATGGTGCAGTAGAAAGACTCACATTTGCTAGCTCCGAACCCACAGCCCATGGATTCCCTCTAAAAAGAACTCCTGAAAAATTCTGGAACAGTGGAAGCTGCGCAGAAACACAGTAAAGGAGATTTCCGTTGCAGAGAGCCCTGAAAAACCGACCGCAAAGGTACCCCGGACCAGAGCAGAGCCCTGCCCTGCAGAGCACTCCCCGCCCCAGCCGCACCGCACTGAGAGGAGCAAGCAGAGCCCAAGCAGGTGTCAGGGACCTGATTCTCCCGCGGCTGCGAAGGTCCCTCCACCCACAGACGCACAGGTCAGTGAGAGAGAGGGGCTGAGAGGGGAGCGGGGTATCTCCGGGACTCGGACCCCCTCGGGAGGCTGTGGC
>JAQQSK010009809.1:0-12927 GCA_028658325.1 Potorous gilbertii | reverse complement strand
AGAGAGAGAGAGAGAGACAGAGAGAGAGAGAGAGAGAGAGACACAGAGAGAGAGAGAGAGAGAGAGTGTTCCTCTCTGGGTCTGTACAGAATGACCTTGAGAAACCCCCACAATCTGACAGAGGCTCTAGAACCTAATGAAAAAGCCTGGCACCAGAAATAAGGAGAGTGGAGTGCTAATCTCACCCCTATCACTAACTTGCCGTGTGATCCAGGGCTAGTCAACTGACTTCTTCAGGTCTTAGTTGGAGCCTTCACATCTCTAAGTCTTATGATCCATGACCTGGGTTCACCACTAATGTGCTGTGTGACTTTAGACAAATAACTTTCCCTCTCTGGAACTTAACTTGCACAACCTATCAAATTAAGTCGATGATTTTATTGACTTTAGGCAAAATTCCCAAAGTAGGGCAATCCTTTGTCTATGACTTATAGTCTTAGTTGCTCAAAACACCAAGAGATAGATAAAGTGACTTGACCAGAATAAGCCAGTACATGTCAGAGGCAATATTGGAAGCCAGGTTTCACAGATGGAACTTGAACTCAGGTCTTTCTGACTCTGAGGCCATCTCTATCTAGTACCTTCTCTATGTCTTATTGTGAAGAATTTCTTGACAGGGAAAGAGGAAAGACAAAGAAATTGGATAGAGGTGTTCAGTCTCTAAAATCTTAAGTTTTAGAGATGAAAGAGATTGATTAGTTCAACCCCATTCTTTTACAGAAAAGGAAACTGAGACCTAGAAGAGTTAGTTTGCTCAAGATCACCCCGTTTGTAGTAGTATAGTAAAAATTCTGAATTCTCAATATGGGGCTCTTTCCACCTGTGGGGAAGAGCCTTCCCAAGAATCCATTATCTTTGTTAGAATACCTTTAGAAGCATGATTTTTTTTTTCTGGGTTGAGTGGTCCTATCTGCTGCATAGGTATAATCTATATCAAATTACTTGTTTTTTCAGCAAGGAGGGAGGGGAGGAAAAGAAGAGAATTTGGAACTCAAATTTTTTTTTAAATTGTTAAAAATTTTTACATGTAATTGGAAAAAAATTAAAAAAAAAAAAAGAGTAGTTCTATCTGGAGGCAGATGAGTGGCCCGAATGACCAGTGCAGAATCACAGAATTTCTGAGCTAGACAGGCTGTCATCCATCTAGTCATTTTTTCTTCTTTGGGGAAACAGGCCTAAGAGTGACTTAACCAAGCTCATGTAGCTAGAGAATGAGAGAGTGAGGGCTCAAACTCAGCCTACCTCTTAGTCTAGGCCTTTCCAGTATAAGAAGTCCCTGCCCCACTAGATTCTTTTGATTCTGTAATTTGGAGAGATTTGGGGGCTGCATGGATACTCTGCCCCTCACCTAATAGTCATATGTGGTATGGAGAAGACTAGGAAATTATACTGTCTGTTAATTATCCCTTGAATGGAGGTTGGGTAATTAAGACTTTCTTTTTCAACAAGGTCCCAACCAAACACATGGTAGAACTGTGGCTCTCAATTTATTTTTCTCCCTTTGTGTCTAAAAATAAGCTGCTTGGGTGGGAGAGAACAGAAACCCAGAGGAAATCGTGGGGCTGAGAGGACGACAGGCTGGCTCCCAGCCACAGAATTGATTTCAGAGCTCGTTTGTGAGGGGGGTTGGTGCCAGGTAGCTATGGGCCCCTGCCCTGACTGGAGGGAGATTGGGGAGTAAGGAGAAAATAAGGTGAAGAGGGAAAAGAGGCTGGAGTGAGTCATTGTCTTGAAAGGGGTGCCAGGGAGTAGACAGGCAGGCACCTTTGGCCTTGGAGAGACTTGAGTTGGGACTCCTCTTCAGCTCCAGGGAATGACCCCTCCCTGGCACTTTCTTCTCTTCATCTCCAAGCACGTTCTGAAAATAGTCATTAATCCCTTACCCGGGGCGGGGAGTGGGTTACAAAGACAGGTTGAGCAGCTCACCCTGAACCCCAGGGTGAGTCAACCCTGCCTCTCCCTAGTGCCACTTCTCTCTCTTACTCTCCCCTCCTCATTCCTTGGAATTCCTTCCATGTCTTAATACAAGAAAACTTCTCTACTTAAAGTCTCCATCCAGCCATAAGCTCTGACTTTTTGTCCTTCCCCTCTTCCTTGCTCCTCCCAATGAGAGAATGATTATTACTGTGAAGCTCAGACAAACTTCTCCCCTGATGGTTAAAGTGAGGGAAAGGGGAAGGGGTAGGATGGGCTGCCGTAGAGAATGTAGGGTCCCAGTTCTCATGATCAAGATTTTACTGAAGGAAAAAATAAAAGAATGGAAGTAAATTGAGAATCTATTAATTGGAGAATAGTAAAATTGTGTCACTTGACAGTAATGAAACATCACTATTTTTGAATGCAAAGAATTCAGAGAAATTTGGGAAGACTTCTATGAATGGATACAAATTGAAGTAAGCAGAACCAGGGAAGCAATGTATGCAATGTAATGTAACAGAAAACAGTATATTGAAAGTTATTAGAATCATCAATTCAAAGACTAGTCTTGACTTTGGAGGGCTCACTGCAAGCTGTCTCCCTCTGACATGGTCAAAGTGTTGGTTTATTTTATTTATCTATTTAATTCCAAGGAAAGAAGGGTTTTTGTGGGCAGAAGGAAGGGAGTTCATTGGAAGTTGCAGCTATGGGGGGAGGGGAAACACCAATAAAGTATTTATTTAAAGATAATTTTCTTTTTATTGAGAATATATTATATGAATAGACCTGTGCTATACACATGAATGAAGATACAAAGAAGTGTTATTTCTTCTTCACCCTTCCTTTGTTAATTTCACTACTATGTCAAATTACTTTGTATTTACTTTCTATATAGCAGAAATTGACTTTATCTGTATATACATTGCATCCTCCAGTAGAATGTAAACTTGTTGAGGGCAGAGACCTCATTTCATTTTTTCTCTTTGTATTTTTATCAACTAACACAGTATTTGTCCTCTGACTCACAGTAGCTGTGTGACCCAAGGCAAGTCACTTCACTTCTCAGTTTCCCCAACAACTCTCCAAGACTTTAACTTACAGGACAGTTGCTGATCTACACTGGTAGAGGGAGTTTCCTCACCATGAGCTTGCTTTGCCAATGAAAGGGTAGGTCTGGAGCAAAACCAAAACCAAAAATGGAAGCCGCCATGACGTAAGGAATCCTTTAAGACGGCATTGTTGCACTGCCAAATTGAAGGTTTTTTGTTGTTGTTTTGTAACCAAGAAACTAAATAAGCACAGTGGAATCTTGTCTTTCTATACCTATTAATTGTGTACCTGTAAAGGCCTCTCTGTTGTAGGATATCATCTGGGAAAGCCTGCCTATTCCTTTCTTGTACCTTCGCCAAGCTTCTCCTCAATATGTATGGAGATTAGTCCCATAAAGATTTTGCAGAAATGAGAAAGTAAGCATGCGAGTCAGTAGTTATTGGTATTTTTCTTAAACACTTTTGTTTGGCGATCATCAAATCTATTATTTTTCCAAATTATTAGGCATCCTTCCCCTTTTTCCAACATCTTGAGAGTCTGTCCTTCATTGCCCTCAGAATTCTGTCATGTCCATGCCTCCTTTTTGTGCACTTGACCTAATCCAGTCTATTCTTCCTGACTTTGGTTTTTTATTGATATTTTTGCCTCCTCGTGTAATGAATGCATCAGGGATCATAATGTTAGTGATCAAATGTATTGGTTCCACTAGCACTGATAGAGAAGAGTGGGAGGCTTGTTACAGGAATCTTGATGGATCTTTCCCCAGTTTTTTTGTCTGTTGGTTTTCCTCCTACTTTTATCCTTAGATGCTCTTGTGATGATCTGGCTTCATTGGTTTCTCAACAAGTACTCTGTAAATGTGTTTTTCCTTTTACTGCATCTCACTGGTTTATTAGGTAGTACTGCTAATAATCTCCCACCATCCTCCTCTACAAGATTTTACAAATGAATTTGTTTTCTAAACCAACACTGCCCTTAGCTGACATATTTCTCTGCTTGGCAAAAAATATCAACTATTGGCTAGCTAATACAGCTCCTAGGCCATGAGTGGGAAACCTATGGCCTCAAGGCCACGTGTGGCCCTCTAGGTCCTCAAGTGAGGCCCAACCCAACTTGGATCAAAGGACCTTACTTGAGGACCTAGAAGGCTACATGTGGCCTCAAGGTTCCTCACCCACTTAGGCTCTTAGAAGTCTCATTTTGATGATTCATTTGTATTTGTTAAACTTCTTTATGAAACAGCAGTAATCTGTGTTAATATCTGTTCTTTCATCCACTTTTCATTTTTCCAAGTCAATAGCTTGTTTAAATAGGTCAGGTCAGAGTTACTTCAATTGAACATCCTATCTTCCTATTTTTATTTATTTATTTTTTATCTATTTGGTATTAGTTTTGGTCTTTATTCTAATAAGTCAGTAGTTTTCTGGTCTCATGCAAATAATAATTGTTAGATTGTACACAAACAACTGATTTGAAAATTACTCCCACAGCACTAACAAATTATTGCCTGTTTCTTAGAATCCAGTCAATTACATTTTTGGTTATTTTACTTGGTGCTGACCATGTTCATGGTTTTCTATCTCCCTTATTGAAGAAAATAGCCTTGATTTATATTCATGATGTTTTGGGCCTCTCTCATTCCTTACTCCTCAATTATGTTTTACTCTCTATGTATCTATATATATATATATATGTATATATGTATATATATACATATATACATATATATATATATATGTGCACATATATATATATATATAAATTATTTTGCTATCTTCCCTCATGGCAACCTTTGCATTGAAGTCATCAAGGCAGTTGGGTGGTAGAGTGGGTAAGTTGGGTTTGGAATCAGGAAGACTCATCTTTGTGAGTTCAAATCTGCCCCCAGATGCTTATCAATTGTGTGACCCTGGGCAAGTCATACAACCCTGTTTGCCTCAATGCTTCATCTGTAAAATGAGCTGAAGAAGAAATGTACTGGCAAGGACCCCGATATACACAGGAGGGTCTGCTGTATAGGTTCTTAAGTCTGCTTTTCTGAAAGGAAAGCAACTTTTGAGGGGTCAACAATCTACTTTACTCAAGCACATATATCATTCATTTGGTTCAGGGGAAAAAGTCAGCACCCTGAACTTCAGAGAAAATACAAACAGAGAAATCAAGACCAACAGACAGAACTTCCAACTGCCTGACCATAAGCCAATACATACATCACAGATCAACAGACAGATCTAACTGTCTGACCATTATATACATAGTTACCAGAGAGAGAGAAGCATCAGCATCTGCGTTTTCAAAGCTGAGGAGTTTCTTAACAACTACCCAGAGTCTTGTCTGGTCAAATGAACACTTCTAATGAGTAAGCCCCCAAGTAAAACCTCACCTCAGAGTGTTTATATACTTTTCAGAGTGGGAGGACACGACTCTCTAACCAGGGTCTCAGTAGAAATTAACAAAAGGTATTGAGGCCTCTAAATGGGTGGGAAAGATATTTAACTCTTCCCCCACCCAATATTAACCTTAAATTCAAGGTTACATTACAAGGAAATGGCAAAACTACTACAGTAACTTTGCCAAGAAAACCCCAAATGGGGTCACTAAGAGTTTAATACACCTGAAAAAAGACTCAACAACATCAAGTATATTTTGGTTTAATTTCAGGGTCTTATTGAGTTCATCATATAATTTGTCTTCTTTTGTATCCTCTAAAACAGATGTTAGTGAATAAGCCCCAATTATCTTCTTTCTGATTTTTTTTTACACAGTTTTAACGTGAGTATTGCAAATATCCCATAAAACGATGTTTCTTGTTGGCTTCTGATGGAAGATAAAACCATCCCTACAAGTTCCCCTAGATGAATCTCCAAGGACAACCTGTGAGCCATCCATCTTTCCATTAAGTGGCAATTTCCTTTTGTCTTCCAGTTTTATTTATTGCAGGTATGTTGGGATAGATAAGATATATTTCTTCCTGTAGCATGTCTACCCACTGTTAACTAGATAAGGATCTCACATTTAGAGTACTGTTAATATTGATAGATAGTCTAAAAAAAATGCATGATTCTTAGCCCCACTTTTCCACCACTCTGTCATTGTTGCTGCAAAAACAGGAAGCTAAGTGGGACAGAGGTCCATTTTTGCTTTGTCTCCTAGGTTGCCATAGTCAAGGACTTTATTACCAAGTGACTACCTTCTTGGTGGCAAGTCTCTCCATCCTTAGCTAAGCTGGCTCTTGGAAAACAGACATAGTCTGCTGCTAGATCCATATCTGAAGCTTTTCCAGCCAGGTAGAACATGCCAGGGCTTGCACTCCATTAGCATAGCCTTTGTGAACCTAAGGTCACCTCTAGCTCATTGAGAGGTATCAGAGTAAGCCTTCTGGAAATTGAATAATTAATATATCTCACACAAATATTCATTGCTATTTTTAGCTGTTTATAGTTGCTGTTGTGATTAGTAAAGCACAGATTCATTTTCAAGTGTTACTGAATTTATGGAACCCAATCTATGATTCCATCTACAAGGAGAACTCATGGTGAGAAATCTCCTCCAACTCATGTGGATCACTAAGTGTTCTGATACTTAGAGTCTTAAAGATTAGTATAAGGACACGGAGAAGTTAAGGAACTTGCCCCGGTTGAATGTCAGAGATAGTTCTGAACTCAGGTCATCCTGACTCTGAGGCCACCCAACTATTCACTGACAGGAGATGAACTGTGGTATATGCAGAATAGTAAGTAGATCTGTTTAGGATGTAAAATGTAAAAGAAGGAGTAATGTGAGATAAATCATAGATCACAGAATCATAGAATGTTGAGGATTTTTAGTGCTAGAGAGGGGAATTTTTATTTTATTCAATAGGGAATAGGGAACCACTGAAAATTTTTAAGGAGCAGCATGTAAGTGTGATGGAGAAGCCTATGTTTCAAGAATATCAACTTGACATCTGTGTAGAAGATGAACTGGAAAGAAGAAAGGCTAGAGGCATAGAGATCATTTATAAAGCTATTGTAATAGTCCAGGTGAGAAGTAATGAAAGCTAAGCAATGCTAGTAGCCATGTGAATGAATAGAGAGAAGGAGACAGATATGATAGATCTCAAAGAAGAATGAACAAGAAATAGCAACTAGTTAGAATAGGAAGTGAGAGTAGGTAAAGAGCTATGAATGATAGGAAGATTGGTGGCAATTTCAATAGAGGTAGGGGAGTAAGCAGAAGAGGGGATTTAGGAAAAACTATAAAGACTCCCATTTTGGACCCATTGAGCTTGAGGCCCTGTTCAGTTGCTGATATTTTCATGTCTTCTCTTCATACTTGATGCCTGCAAGCTCCTTTGGGAGCAGAAGCCACACTATCTTTGTGGTCCTCATGGATCTAGGAAAGTGGTTGCCATACAGTAGCTTTTCCTTAGTAAACATTTCTGCTAATGGTCAATCCATGGGTCTACAACCATTTATTAAGTGCCAGGCACTTAATGTTAAGCACTGGGAATACAAAAGCAAAAGACAGAACTCATAGTTCAATGACAAAAACAATATTCTAATGACTATGTACAAACAACTTCTATATTCCTTTCCTGAAGTAATCAACAGAGGGAAGGAATTAGGATTTAAAGGTGACCAGGAAGACTTCTTGCAGAAGATATGACTTTGGCAGGGACTTGAAGGAAGTCAGGAAAGCTCAGAGGTAGAGATGCAGAGGAAGAGAATTTCAGACATGGATAACTGCCAGGAAAAAATATCCAGTCAGGAAATGGGGATGTTTTATTCAAGGAACAGATAGGAGGCCAGTATCACTGGACTACTTAGTAACTGGAGTGAATAAGAAGGCTGGAAAGGAGCTGGGTTCTCCCCAACCAGGCACCAGGTTGTGATGGGCTTTGAAAGTGGAACAGAGGTTTCTATATTTGATTCTGGAGGTAATAGGGAACCATTGGAGTTTATTGAATGGAGGGAGAAAGGATGAAGAAGCGTATGTGTGTGCATGTTTGTGGAGGGGGGATGGTGACATGATCTTCACTTTAAGAATATCAATGTCACTGCTAAGTGAAGGATGGTCTAGAATGGGCAGAGACTTGAGGGGTAGAGAGATCAACTATCAGTCATGAGGCGATGAGGACCTGTACCAGGGCAGTGGTAGTAACAAAGGACAGAAGCGAGTAGGGTTATATGAGAGATGTTGGTGAAATGGGTCTTTGAAACAGATTGGATATGAGGAAGAAGAGAGAGTAGGGAGAAGAGGGGTGACTGGCAGAATGGTGGCACCCTTGACAGTAATGGTGAAGTTTGGAAGAGAGGAAGGTCTGAGGGGAAGCACACAAAGATTGAATTTGGTCACAATGAATTTAAGATGCTCTTGCCACATCCATTTCAAGATATCCAGTAAACAATGGGAGATGTGAAACTGGAGGTCAGGAGAGAGGTTAGGATGGCTCAAAATGTCAGAGTAACCTTTGATTTAACCTTTGATTCCCATCTATCTCTGCAAAATCTTACACACCTACTCCAGTTTTCCATTTCCTCTACCACTCTAGTCCAAGTTCTTAAAACCATGTAACCCTGAGTTACCTGGACCAGGTGACATTGTTCTCAATACAATGACCTTGTGATTTGTACTATTACAATTAACCTCCTATCTGGTTTTCCCATCTTCAGTCTCACCACCACCTCCAGCCCGTCTTTCACACAGCAGCCAGTACTGATCATGTTACTCCCCAGCTCAAAAACATTCCATTTCATCCATAGGGGATGAAATACAGACTCTTCAGTTTGTTATTCAAGACCCCATCATATAGCTCCAACTTGTCTTTCTGACTCTGTTGTCCATTGTTCTCCATCATATATACTATTTGGCAACAACATTGATCTAAAGGAATTATTCATAAATTTGTTCAAAAGAAATAACCTAATTCAACCCCAAAGTCTTTGTTCAGTTTTAGACTTTAATAACTTAAAACTGAACGAAGACTTTTGGGACATCCACCTTATAAAATATTACTTTGCCAAACTTTCCATCAGAGCTGCTTCATTTAAATATCCATACTGTTGATGAATAGGATATAGAATGGAGCACAATGGAAAATAAAGCCAGAAAGACAGACTAAGACTATATGATTTGGCCTTGAATTACAGACTGAAGAGTCTGGATTTTATCCTCTAGGTAATCAGGAACCATGGAAGGTTTTTGAGTTAGGGAGTAACATGATCAGTATGTAAGATGTATGTCAGATGGGTTTGGAGATGGGGAAACCAGATAGAAGGCTAATTTAAGAAATTAAAGTTTAAAACTGTACTAAGATTTTTGGGACACCTCATATATGTGAAGGTGATGTGGTAGAGAACACTGAACTGGGAGTTAAGAAATCTATATTAGAATAGACTCTCTGGCTCTGACATTTACTAGCTATGCACCTTGGGTAAATCATTTAACCTTTCTGCCCCTCAGTTTGCTCATTTGTAAAATTTGGACTGCGAGGAAAGTATTTTGAAAAAATATTTTGAAAACCTTAAAGTGCTTTATAAATATGAAATATTATTATTTTTTTTTATTATTATTATATGTGGACATTCTTGAACCTCCATTAGATTGTGAGTTCTTTGAGAGCAGAGACTGTTTTTTGCCTTTCTTTGTATCCTCAAGGCTCAGCACAGTGCCCAGCATATAGTAGTTGCTTAATAAAAGCTTTTTGACTGATGGAAGAAGCATGTTGAAGAGTATCTGAGGGAGTAAAAATTGAGAGAGAAGTAGAAATTATATGATCATAGGAGTATGCTAGAAACAGCTCAACCAGATGAGAGAAATGGACGATGGGTTCCTGACACAGATTAGAAAACTACTGCAGAAGACTCCAAGAAAGCAAAGAGACCAGAGAGAGTAGGTGGTTCATGCATTTAACAAATGGTTTTTGATAGATCGATTAGTCTTGTCTGATTGGCTAGACCATGATCTTTTTACACAAGACCTCACACATAACAGCTAAGGGCAGCTCCTGTTTGTCTTAGGGAATTGCCAAGAATCTGCTAATTGCTCAACAAATGAATGAGTAGCCTCCTATCTGGAGGAAGGGTGGGAAAGCTCCAGAAAAATGTAGAAAAGACCACTCTAGATAAAACCTCCCTGAGGAGGCATGAAACCCTCCATTCAAGTGAACTGGCAGGGCAAACAAGCAGTTACCCTTAGTTAAACAATAAGAATGACAGAAAACTCTTACTTCCAGAGAGAATGGCGGGCAGGGGGATTTCTATAGTGACTTGCAAAGTTTGTTATGTTTGTGTTCTTGACACTGTCTAGTAGCAACTATTTGGTATGAGGTGCCCATTGATCTCCCTGATGGAGGAAAAAAAGAAAGAGTGAAAGAATGTCTTTCTACTCTTCAGGTTATTAAGGAGAATAAAATGTTTCTGCTTCGAGGAGAGGGAATGAGGGGAAATAGTCTAGAGTAAGAGGGGAAACTTTACATGTTAGATGGATGGAAGGTAGAACAGTGTGCTACAAAGAAGACAGAAGACAGATTTCTGGGACTATGTAATGGGTCATAGAATATGGAAGAGGGCCTTCTAAAAAGAGAGAAGTTTCGCAATCTTCAAGGAACAATGATGAAGCTGTGCAAGGGTTATCAAGGGAGAAGACAGGCGTGTCAATCAGAGGAAGAAAAGACAAGCAACAGTAGTCAGTGGTTGGATTTCTTGCTGGGAAATGCCAAGGTGGCCACATATGAACCTAACAAGAAGAAAGGCAATGTCTACTGTTTCCCCAGGGTATGAATCTGGGACATGATGGAGATCTTCCTGATAACCACTACCCACTTCTGGGGAACTGCAGAGCTGAAAGTAAATAGGTAAATTCAACTTGATGGATAGTACTGACACTGGATGAGATGTGTTTCATAATTGGAATATATGGCTATGCAAGGATATAACTAATTCAAATTGAATATTTTAGCTGAGGTTCTGTACTTGGAATCTGTGAACTTGTTTATATATGTATATACGTATATATGTATATATGTTATGTATATACGTATATATGTATATACGTATATACATATATGACTGAAATTGAATATAATTGTTTTCTTTATCATTGTATGTATTTTATGAATTTGAAAATATTATTCTTTCTGAGAAGAGATCCATAGGCTTCCCTAATCTCACAAAGGGTCCATGATACAAAAAAAGTGAAGAATATCTATAAAGGAAGTAAAGCTTTTGTTAGAGCATTATAGATTTAGAGCTGGAAAGGACCTTAGAGGTCATTCAATCCAACCCCCTTATTTTATAGATGGGGAAACCAAGGCACAGAAGAATCTAGTGACTTGCTCAGGGTCATATCTGACATGAGATCAGGTCTTCTTGAATCCAGTTCCAGTACCCTATGAACTCATGCTGACTCTCAAGAAATTATATTTCTGTGAGAAAATCTATAAACTCGATGGGGAGAAACATGGTAGAGACCATTAAGATGAAGCTCAATGGAGGAAGAAATAAAAAAAACCCATTATGGTCAAAGTATGATAATCACCTAACCAAGAGGAGAAATTAGATGAAGAAGGAGGAAGTCTTCAGGAAACAGATCTCAAATGGCATAGAGGCATGATCTCTTAATGAGAGGGGACTCTGAGAGACAAATTCATGTAATGAATTTGGAGTCAGAGAGCCTGGGTTCAAATTCTGGCTCTGACATTTACTCTCTGAATAACTCTGAGTAAGTTATACCATCTCTCCTGTCTTAGGTTTCTTCAGCTGTAAAATTAAGGAGTCAGATTAGATGAAATCATTTAGAATTCCCTAGCCAAAGGAAGTAATGGTTCCATGGTAGTCTGCCTGAGCCAGACAGCATTTGGAGCATTCTGTTCAGTTGTGGGTATCATAATGAGAAGATTGGAGATGATACCATAGAAAGATCAGCTGAAGGAATTTGGGATATTTAGTCTAGAGGCTAAGATTCCTTAGGTATCTATGATCTTCACTTCTTAGCCCCTCTGTTGTAATGACTTCCAAGACGTTTTTAGGACTACTCACCCACCTTTGGTGTCCACCTTTCATCCAGCTCTCAACCTGACTCCAAGAAGCTGTAGCAGGTTCAGGGGCCATGCCCCAATAAAACTGTCTCTGCAGACAAGTTATGCTGGATTGAGGGTAACTGACAGACCTCAAACATGTCAGTGAGTTAGGCGGATGCCTACCCCCAAGTATGTGAAGACGTCCTCTAGCAGAATGGGTAGATAAGAACAAATTTGTTCCAAATGCCATGCAGGCAGCTGAAGCAGTCACTGTGGAGCACTTGGACATCAGTCAGATGTGGAAGACACCAAGATCATCCACCATAGCCCAGGCTATCTCCAGTCGTCTTGACTTTTGTCCTGCCACCGGATCTAATGACTCTGGAAGAGAGTGAGGCAGACTACATTGAGCAACTCTGCCTCATTTAAATCCAGTTCATATGCAAGTCAAGACATCACCCTGTGACAAACAACAACAGAGTTGTTTTTTGGGGTTTTTTTTGCTAAAAGGAAGGGAGTTCAAATCTTGACTTATTTTTAAAATAATATAATTCCTCCAAAGATGAAGGAAGAAACAAGATCCATCCTGGAATTTGTGAAAGGTAAGGAGGGGAAAGGCTGCAATAGTCAAACATGCACACTGGAGCAGATTTCAGAGAATTCTAAGGAAAAAATGGATGGGCTCCAACAGCGTCAAAATGCCACCAGTGAAAGCAGAACAAGAGGAGTGGAATGCTCTCAGGAACAAAATTCTGATGAACTCACATCACTTCAGTGAGAAAGGAAACAATGTAGATGCACATTGATCAATTGAGATTATTTTTTTAATATAAATTTATTTAACTTTTTACATTCATTTTCACAAAATTTGGGGTTCCAAAATTTTCTCCCCATTTGTCCCCACCCCAATACACTGAGCATTCTAATTTCCCCTATCACCAATCTGCCCTCTCTTCTAT
>JAQQSK010009808.1:0-12927 GCA_028658325.1 Potorous gilbertii | reverse complement strand
GAATTTTTACAACCAGTATCTCTGATAAAGGCCTCATTTTTAAAATACATAGAAAACTGTGTCAAATTTATAAGAATACAAGTCATTTCTCAAATGATAAATGGTCAAAGGATATGAACAGATCATTTTCAGGTGAGGAAATTAAAGCTATCTCTATTCATATAAAAAATTGCTCTGAATCATTGTTAACTAGAGACATGCAAATCAAAACTCTGAGGTACCACATCATATCTATCAGACTGGCTTACATGACGAAACAGGAAAATGATAAGGAATGGAGAAGATGTGAGAAAATTGGAACATTAATCCATTGTTGGTAGAATTGTGAGCTGATCCAACCATTCTGCAAATAGGCCCAAAGGGCTATAAAAATATGCATACCCTTTGACCCAACAATACCACTTCTAGGTCTGTATCCAAAAGACATCATATAAATGGGAAAAGGACCCATATGTACAAAAATATTTATAGCAACAATTTTTGTGGTGGCCAAGAACTAGAAATCATGGGGATTCCCATCAATGGGGGAATGATGAACAGGTTATGTTATATGAATGTAATGGAATACCTATTGTGCTATAGGAAATGATGAGCAGGCAAACTTCAGAAAAACCTGGAAAGACTTACATGAACTGATGCTGAGTGAAGTGAGCAGAACCAGAAGAACATTGTACATAACAGGCACACTGTGTGATGACTAACTGTGATAGACATTTCTTCTTAGCAATGTAAGCATCTAAGACAACTCCAAAAACTCATCATAGTCAAAGCATATTATTTGCGCTCTCTCTCTCTCTCTCTTTCTCTCTCTCTGTCTCTGTCTCTGTCTCTCTTGTTTTTTTTTTCCATGTGGTTTCTCCCATTGGTTCTAATTCTTCTTTACCACATTACTAAGATGAAAATAAGTTTAATATGAATGATATGTAGAGTCTATATCAAATTGCACTTCATCTTGGGGTGGGGCAAGGGGAGAGATAGGGAGAAAATTTAGAACTCAAAATTTTATGTAAGTGAATGTTGAAAACTAAAAGTAAATAAATAAATGAATGAATAAATAAAAACAAATAAATAAATTTGAAAAGTAAACCAAATAGATAAATTAAACAATGAGTCTTCTTTTCATGAAAGGAGAGTCTTACACTTAACAAAATCGTATGTTCCAAAAATTGGTTGAGTTCTCCTACCTCATTTATGAAAAGTTCATGCTCACAAATATTGTGTTTCTGGAGTTTTCAATAGTTATTGTATGCTCCAGTCTAGTAAAATAGAGTGTTTTCAGAACAAGTTCTAGGATTACATAAGCTGTAATGCTATAGAGTTATAAAAGTTAAAATGATGAATGGAGCTATAACATTTCCCTGTGGACATCAATTCTGTGGAGGTGACTAGAGATTGAAGTTCTATTGACACCTGACAATTGAATACTGGAGATCCCTTCCTCTTATTAGTGACTTACAGCAAATCTATCAAATTTTTAATTATGGGATTTATAGAACTGGTGCTGGAAACTAACCCAGGATGAATGGTTTCCCCTGACTTTCCTTTATTAATTTTCAATCAAATAAAGCTGATGGAGAAATCAATACAATTTGCTTTCAATGATACTTAAAAGTTCTTAACTCCACCGTTTTTTGGCGTTCTCACACATTGATGTGTGACTTCTCTTATATCTTCTTTCAGTTCCATGTGCCACTGGGAGATAGTCAAAGAGTAATAAGCACAAGTTGGCAGTCCAGCCTTCTGATTCTTAGGAACTAGGTCATGTGCTTCTTCATTCTCATTAATATTCATGAAGCAACTAGAGTATAATCTGTGTCAATTTATCCAGTGTAACATTCGACTACTGACAATTATTATATGGTTCAGAAAAACAAAAAGGCTGAATGAAGCAAAGTAGTATGGAAGATTTTAAAGGGAAGAAAAAGTTTCAGCAGGGTGTTGAATAAATGACTATAGGTAAGTTTCAGGAATGTATGCATAGATGGTGAGATTGATGCATGCATTTCCCAATGAACTCATTGTTTAGGAGACTCTAAAGGAAAATACAAGAAAGAAGAGTATTAGACTGCCTACCAAACTGAAGGTCTACAGAGCTATTATGCTGACTTCATTGTTGTATGCCTGTGAAACTTGGGAAATGTACCAGTGCCATTCCAGGAAAGTGAATTGCTTCCATTTGGATTGTTTTAGGACGATTTCAAAGGTCATCTGACAAGATAAGGTATCAGACATTAAGTTCTTTTCTCAAGTTAAACTGCCAAACGTTGCATAAGAGTCACAATTCTGATAAGCTGGCCACCTTATTTGAATGCCAAATATACCTTTGCCTAAATGATTATTTTACAGGGAGCTCACACAAGGTAAGTGCTCAACAGAAGTCAGAAGAAGCAATATGAAGACTCTTTCAAAGTCCCTCTGAAGAACTTTGGAATTGATTGAGACATGGGAGACACTGGTGCAGGACTCCCCAGTACTGCACACTCTCATCCAAGAAGGTACTTTGCTCTATGAGTAAAGCAGAATTGCAATAGCTCAAAAGTAATATGAAATGTGTAAATTTAGAGATATCTCTACCATATTCACATGGACTATTTGTGCCTAACCTGTAGTAGATCCTTCTAAGCTCTTATTGGTTCAATTATCCATAGTCAGACACATTATACCCTGACTCCAAAACTGTGATGTCATTTTGGTCCTCTTTAAGCATAAAAGACAACAACCAAACCAAATGGCAATGAATTAGAAATTAAGGGGATGCCCATCAATTGGGAAATGACTGAACAAGTTGTGGTATATGAATGTAATGGAATACTACTGTTCCATAAGGCATAGTGAGTCAACTGATTTCAAAAAACCCTGGAAAAAACTTTTATGAATTGATGTAAAGTGAAGAGAACCAGGAGAATACTGTACATAATAACAACATTGTGCAATGACTGACATTTTCAAATTTAGCTCTTCTTAGCAATACAATGATGTAAGACAGTTTCAAGATTCATCTGAAAAGCTATCAACATCCTCAGAAAGAACCATGGAGTCTGAATGCAGATCAAAGTTGACTATTTTCTTTTCTGTGTGTGTTTTCTTTCTCATGGTTTTTCCTTTTTGTTCTGATTCTCTTTCATAACATGACTAATGGGGAATTATGTTCAATATGATCATAAACATATAGCCTATATCAAGTTCCATGCCATCTTGGGGAGGGGGGTTGGAGGGAAGGCAGAAATTTTAGAACTCAAAATCTTATAAAGGCAAATATTGAAAACGAAATTAATTAACTAATTGATTGATTTAAAATAACCTAACCAAAACCAAGGCTTTATTAAGGGGAAATAAGAAACAGGAGGCTATTCCATGTGAGTGACATAATGTTTCCTCCTAATGTCTTTCATTGAAGAAACTATTTCTGGTCATGCTTCTGTGATGCCAAGAATGGTGGTCATTACACAGTAATGACAATAACTTAGGCAGTGCATCCGTCAGCTAATCAAACAGCATGATTTATCAAGGTTCCATGTTCCGGGCACTGTATTAGATAGTGGCTGTACAAAATCAAAAGTGACAAAGTCTCTTACCTTAAAGAACTGACTATCTAGCAAGGAAGAGTGCACTTGAAATTGGTGGATTAAGAAACAAGGTGGCTTTTGAGAAAATATATGAGAGAAACCAGAAATTCTAGGAGGTAAAGCCGAGGAGGGAGGAATTTCAGGAATGGCAATTTCCTGTGTAAGGCTGTGAGGCGGTGTGTTGGATGGAGTGTTGGACCTGGAGTCAGGAAGAAAGGTGTGTATTCATATGCATTCAGATACTTACTAGCTGTGTGACACTAGACAAGTCACTCTGCCTCTGTTTACCTTAGTTTCTTCAACTGTGAGGTGGAGAAAATAATAGCATTTACTTCCCAAGATTTTTGTGAAAATCAAATATAATATTTGTAAAACTTTTGGTACACACTCAATAAATTCTTGTTTCCCTACTTGCTGGAGAAGGGAGATGGAATTTCACATGTGAGAAATAGGGAGGCCAGTTTGGGTGTACCATAGAGTGTGTGAAGGGAAGTAATGCATAATCATGATGGAAGTATAGGCTGGAGTCAGGGCTTTAAAGAGGAATCAGTTCATCAAATAACAGGCATTGAGGTTCTACTCTTCGCCAGCTCCTGCCTACTTCTGGACAGAGGGTATAACTTTAGAAAGCCCACCCAGATAGAAGGCAACAGCATTTTCTGCAGTTAGGTGGCACAGTGGACAGAGTACAGACCCTGGAGTCAGGAGGATCTGAGTTCAGATTCAGCACTTATTAGCTGTGTGACCCTGGGCAAGTCACTTAACACTGATTGCCTCCCAAAAGCAATACACACACACACAACCCCCAGAAATAAAAAAAAAGGCTAGGCACCTAGGTGGCACAGTACATAGAGCACTGGCTCTGGAGTTAAGAGGAACTGAATTCAAATTTGACCTCAGACTCTTGGGACTTATTGTTTGACCTTAGTTAAGTCACTTAACCTGATTGCCTCATACACATATACAAAAAAAAGTCCCTGTAGGTTTTTTGATTCTGGCACTGTTCCCCCCAAATGATATGACATTAAAAAAAAAAAAAAACAAAAAAAGCCAATAAAAAAACAAAAAAAAAAACTTTACTGGAATAATATCAACTGAGATTAATGAATTAAATAAAAAGCATTTTATTGATTTCTTATTATTTAAGGAGAATACTGCTAAGTCTTGTAGATACAAATTAAAAAAAATAAAGCATACTTCTTGCCTTCAAGCAGTTTATATTCTAAAGAAGATATTAACCAGATGAGAAGTGAGACTGGATTAGTTTCTCTGTTCAACACACTAGCATTCATACTAAGGCAGCAGGAGAGTAAGTGTTTTTGTCATTCAGTCCTTCAGTCATGTCTGACTCTTCAGAACCTCAAAACTGTAACTTTGACTATATGGACGTTTGTTAGCAAAATGACGTCTCTGCTTTCTAGTTTGCTGTTTGGATTTGCCATAGCTTTCCTTCCAGGGAGCAGATGTCTTTTAATTTCGTGGCTACAGTCACCATCCACAATGAGCTTTGAGCCCAACAATATAAAATCTGATATTCCTTTCATTTTCTCCCCCCTCTCTTTGCCAGGAAGTGATAGGATTTGTTGTCAAGATCTTAGTTGTTGTCAAATGTCAAGCTTCAAATCAGATTTACACTGTCCTATTTTTTCCTCACCAAGAGACTTCTTAATTCCTCTTCACTTTCTGACATCATAGTAGTATCACCTGCATATCTGAGATTGTCAATATTTCTCTGGGCAACTTTAATTTTAGCTTTTGATTTATCAGTCTGGCATTTTGCATGTAAGTTAAATAAATAAGGTGACCACATACAGCCTTGTCATATTTCTTTTCCAATCTTAAACCAATGAGTTGTTCCTTGCTTGGTTCTAACTGTTGTTTCTTGGCCTAAGTATGAGTTCCTCAGGAAATAAGTAAAATCTTCTTGTACTACCATTTCTTTTTAACACTTAAAAGTGTAGTCAATGAAGCAGAAGTAGATGTTTTTCTGGAATTTCTTTTCTTCCTCCATAATCCAGAAAATGTTGGCAACTTGGTCTCTGGTTTCTGTCTTTGAAAACCAGCCTATTCTGGTAATTTTCAGTTTACATATTGCTGAAACCTAGCTTCTAGAATATTCATCATAACCTTGCTGGCAAATGAAATAAGTGCAATTGTTTGGTAATTTGAACATTCTTTGGCATTATCCTTCTTTAGGATTGGAATGTAAACTGATCTTTTTCCAATCCATTGGCCATGATTGAGTTTTTCAAACCTGTTGGCATGTGAAGTACAGTACTTTTAATAGCATCATCTTTTAGGATTTCAAATAGCTAGAACTGCATTATTTCCACCAGCCAACAATGAGTTGGCAGTGCTTCTTAAGGCCCACTTGACTTCACTCTTCAGGATCCCTGGCTTTAGTACAGTAATCCCACCAGTGTGGTCATTGGTGATGTTAAGATCTTGCGTTGTTCTCTGTGTATTCTTGTCATCTCTTCTTAATCTCTTTTGCTTCTGTTAGATCCCTACCATTTTTGTCTTTTATCATGCCCATTTTTGCATGAAGCATTTCCTAGATAGCTCTAATTTTCTTGAAGAGATCTCATCTTTCCCTTTCCATTGTTTTCTTCTATATCTTTGCATTCTCTCCTTGCTATTTCCTGGAATCCTGCATTCCTTTGGGTGTATCTTTCTCTTTCTCCTTTCCCTTTTGTTTTCCTTCTTTCCTGAGCTATTTGTAGAACATCATCAGAAAGCTATTTTGCTTCTTGCTCTCCTTTGTCTTTGGGGTGCTTTTGTTGTTGTTACTCTTCCTGCCTTCTATAAAAATATTATGAACCTTTGGCCCTAGTTCTTCAGGTACACTCCGTCTCTCAGTCTTTTTTTTTTTTAAGAATGAGCCAGAGAATAGGATAATTTTTGAATGGAGAAGCAGCTTAGAAAAGCTGAGGGATGCTGCTCAGACTTATTAAGGTACCATTGCTTAGAGTTTTGAGGAGCCAAAGCGTGATGGTAAAAGAATATGAATCCTTTGGAAGGATGAAGAGGCACCAATACCAAATTTTTCTCTAAATTTTAAAGCATGTGTCTCAGGAAAGCCCTTTGTAGAGTGACTAAGTGATAGGATATTCAAGCACCAAAGCAAATTGATGAGGGATACATTTAAATATAGAGAGAACTATTTTAAGTCTTTTTATTTCTCCCTATGTTGACAACTACCTACACTACCACCTGAAAGAATAGTTTTGCTTACTGGTCTCTGATTTGCTTCAGCCCTGCCCACCGCACCACATATGCTATTGAATTATTATGCAATCAAGTAGATATGGGGCTAGTCAAATGGCTACGCCCCCCAAAATCACCATTAATGATTCACTATCCCCTTGGAAAAGGTGGACTCTAGAAAAATTTCCCAAGGCTCTATTGTTGGTCCTATGTTACCAATGACTTGAATAAAATCATATAGTTTGCTTATTAAATTTGCAGATAAAACAAAGATAGGGGTTACTAATTTTGAGATTGAGAAAGTAAAGATTTAAAAATTAATGACAGGTTAGTGCGTTAGACCAAATTTAATCCTCATGATATACAATAGGGATAAATGAACAGCCTTAAATTTGAGTTAACAAATCAATTTCATAAATATAATTCTGGTTATTATACCTATATAGTAGTTCACTTGAAAAAGATAGGAGGGTTTTTAATGAGATTAAAGTTTCATTTGAATATCATATGGTGGTCAAAAATGTAAACATGATTATTAATTAGGCCTAATTTTGAGCGGCATAGTATCCAAACTGATTTTGTCCTGTTCAGATGACATTGTGTTAACCATCTGATTGTTAACCCTCTCTCAATTCTTTCAACAATATACATACTTCACACAGAAGCCGAAGTGATTACCTTAAACAGATGTGATCATGTCAGAACCCATCCCTTCCCAATAATCTGTTTATTTTGTACTCTATTTACTACCTCTCTTCAGGCAGTTCAGTCAATCTGACCTCTTGCCCCAGATATATACTTTCTGATTGAGTTACACTGGACTCCTTGCTCTTCTTGGAGCAAAACTCTCCATCTCTTAACTCTGAGCACTTTCAATACCTGTCCCCTACATTTCTCATTCTCTTCCTTTTCACCTCTGCTTCTTGAATTCCTTGGCTTCCCTCAAGTCCCAGCTAAAATTCTACTTTTTATAGGAAGTCTTTCTTAGTGCTGATCATCTATAATTTATTCTGTATATGGCTTGTTTATACATAATTATTTGCATGTTATCACCCCCATTAGACTGTGAATTCCTTGAGAGCAGGAACTATACTTTACCTTTCTTTGGATCTCCAGTGTTTAGGACAGTGTCTACACACAGTTCATGCTTAATGAATATTTATTGACTGAGTTGCTGTGATCAATGATTACATATCCTATCTTTCCTATCTTTAGTCAGCTTCTTCTAGAACCTTTAGCCTTGGTTGAACCAGTCATACACCTTCCTTTCTCCTACATGACAGAGGACAGAATGGAGAACTCTTTCTTCTTTTGCCCTACCAAGTCACCCTGTTCTAAGCCTCAAGGACTCAAATTTTGTTTTCTAACATATCTTACATTATTTCGATTTGATAATATTTACAAGCTATGTTTTCCCACACATGTCCTCCTGCGTCCATGTATTAATTGATGAATCTCATCTGACCTTTCTTCCTTGTTGTCATATGCAACAAATATAACACTAGAATACATATTCTTAGTTAATAGATATAATATGCATCCTATCTCACTATCTACCAGGACACCCAGGACCTACATATATCCTGTATGTATCTTGATATTTGTCCTAACACATTTTCCTTTATCCTCATCAGGTGACCTAGACCTCCAGAGTCCTTGACATACTCTTTCCCCACTTTAATTCCCTTAAATTTAGGACTCTGCGCAGGCTAGACTGAGTTGTGTTGACTAAGTGAAAATCCATCAGTGAACTTTATGCATCTGGCCTGTAAACTTTGCTTCACAGGCCATCCATCCATCCACCAGAACAGCAGGGCCTATATCTTGATATCTCCCTATATGTCATGTAACATTCCCAGCTTCTCCATTTCTTACACATATTCTGACAACCACCATCAAATCAATACCACCATTGCTGCTATAGAAGCCTTTGAAACTGTACTGACCTAATGTTCCAAGCAAAATACCTGTGATTGCTTAGAATCTAGAACAGAAATTCCTTTCCTGGATAACATTCTGGTATAAGTGATGTAATCCCAGGAGTATGTAAATTCCTGCTGGAAGTGGTGGTACACAACTGTAATCCCTGTTTTGCTAAAGACTTGTGATTGACATGGTGTGGGGAACTTTAGGGCATTCTCTGTATGAATGCAGATCAACTGCATTATTTGTTGATTTTCTGCAATTTAGAACCTTACCCAGTTCCCTGGGGGGCACTCAGAAGTTGTAGCACCAATGTGATACCCACAGCATCCTCTATGGATATGCAGGAGTATTTCCAGGGTAAATTTGCAAAATATAAATTTTCTTCCTCAAAGACAAAACCAAAATATTTATTCACATACCAGAAAACCAATTCCACCATGGTAACAAGGAGGTTTGTATACATTATCAATAGAAGGAAGATCTCCATCCCCAAGCCTTCCCTTTGTCAGGCCTCCCCACAAATAAATTTCCTTAGGCAAAATGCCCCTCTCTCACCCAGGCTAGCTGCTCTGCTCTGCTCTACCTGCTGCCTCTCTCTCAACTCCACTTCACTGCCTCTTCCTGATTCACCCTTCCTGCTCTACCCCTTCAACAAGCTGCTCCCACCATATGACTCATGCCATGGGCTGGACCAAAGCTCAAACCAGGTCACATGGATATATTAAGGGGCAGGGAAGATCTTTAAACTCCCTTAACATTACACAGAACCTGTAGGTGCTGGAGCAGTACTTTTTAACCATTTTTGTGTCATGCACCCTTTTGACACCTTAATGAAACCTATGGACTCTTTCTCAGAATCATTTTTAAATGATTAAAATAAAATGCGTGAGCTTGCAAAGAGAAAGATTTTTGAAAATAAAGTCATATTTTTCCCAATTAAATTCCCAGACTCCCTAAAGTATATCTGAGTATGGATTCTAGTTTAAGAACTTTTCTTTTAGAAGCAAGGCTTGAACCAAACTCTTCTTGAGTATGAGACTGAATCATTCTATTCAAGAGACCATGCTATCTGTGTGTAGGGATGATGATTTATTGAAAAGGCTTATATAAAGACTATTTGATTATCAGATTTATTCCATCATCGCTATTTGAGTGACTAACCCTTTTGCTATATAAGCCAAAATTTATTAGAATGACTGACATTCTTGCATAAATGTATATGCCTATATACTCACATTGTCTCCTTTATAGAATGCAAGCTTCTTGAGGGCAAGGATTATTTCATTTTTGTCTGTGAATATGTGTTTGAATACATGTTCAAGTGGAGATACACAGTGCTTATAATTATTTCTGACTCATTATGGTCACTTAATAACTGCTTACTGATTTTGCCCAAATATTACAGAGTACCCCTTGTGACTTATAGGATGGTATGAATGGGAAACATCCAAGGAATTTTATATATGAATAAAGCTTGTAATTATGTGGCAAGTGAGAGATATTGAAATTATTGAAAAAATTTTTTGACTAACTATGTTACGTTGGGGAAATTTTCTAAATCCAGATTGCTGTACCACTGTCAGAAATAACATTGATGAGCAATCAGTTCAGTGGGGCATCAAAAGAAAATGGTAAGATCACATTTAGGCACTTTCTATTCATAGGATCATAGATTTAGAATTGGAAGTCACCTTAAAATTTTGCTACTCCAATGCTCAAACTTAATACATAAAATGAGGTCTACAGAAGTTAAAAGTCATATGGGTAATCAGAAGGGTAATTTAACCTAGGTCCAAGATCTCCTACTTTTTTTGCCAATTCCAACACAATGACCTTGTTTTAGATGTCTAATAATGAGATAGGTGGATCAAACTTGAAAGGAATGTAGCTGACTATGTCTGTGCAGATCTATAATCCCTGCTCTTAAGAAGGCTGAGACCATCACTTCTCATGAGAGAAGGAGTTCTGATCTACAGTGGGCTATGCCGATTTGGGGTCTCATTAAGTTTATTGTTGCCATTGTTTAATCATTTCGCTCCTGTCTTCCTCTTTGTGATCCCATTTGGAGTTTTCTTGGCAGAGATAATGGACTTGTTTGCAATTTCTTTCTCTAGCTCATTTATGTGGATGAGCTAACAGGATTAAGTGACTTCCCAACTTTCACACAAGTGTCTGAGGCTAGATTTGAACTCAGGAAGAATAATCTTCCCCATTAAGTTTAGCATGGATATTATGGGTCACCTGGGAGTAGAGTTTTGCCAGACTGCCTAATGAGAGTTGAAACAGTCCAGGTGAGAAAATGAAGCAGGTCCAAACTCTGGTGATTTTCATTGGCCCTATGAGTAGTCCTTACACTATACTTGTGCCTTGGGAGCTAGGGAGCAACTAGGGAGACCCAGCTTTTAAAAAAAAATACAGAAGTGGTCAATTATGGAATAAAATAAAATAAAATATGATTGATAGGCTTGGTCATGTTATTCCGTAGTGTTACTAACTTCACTGCTCATTGCCATTGGAAATGTGAGTAAAATGTAATTATAAAGATTCTGCAGTATGTCATAATAGATAAAATGCTGAATTCAGAATCAGGACATCTGGCTTCAATTTTTACTTCAGACATGAGTTATGTGTTCATTCCTAAACCAATTTCCAATAGCCTCAGTTTCTTCATCTATAAAACAAGGATAATAGTATTTATATTAGCCTTACATGGTTATTCTTAGGCAAGCAATTTGTAAACCTTAGAGATTTTTTATCAATGTTATTATTGTTGTTAACATTGTTTGAATTTTCACATTCTCTTTGATAGAATTCTAATGGAATTTGAATTATCCCATCCATCTTGAGACAAGAAGCATTCAGACTCTTGCTTTATCATTTTTTTTTATCTCATTCTCATCTTTCCAATGAAGTTCAGATAGAAATGATCCTGGAACAAATCACCTTCTTTCTACTCTCTTTTATTTAATATTCCATGGACCATTGTGCAGACAGATAAATGGATAGGTTGTTTTTTGTATTGTAATTGAATAAAAAACAGTAAAGGATGATAAGGATGCTATCTATTTCTTGGTAGCAAAGGGATCTAATTTCTTCCAATAGGTCTCTATATTTTGAAAGATTTTTAAACATTATTTTTGTTGCTATTTTCATTCATTCTATCTTGTTTCAATGGGAGCCAGACAGAAACAATCCAGGAGCAGGTCACTATCCTGCTATTATTCCTGTGTATTCAGTGCCCAGCAGGCAAGCAGCTACATAAAAGGACTGCTTTTTTCCTGTAGCTGAATAAAAATGTTCAGATATAAACTCATCTTTCACAGTTTCACTGAAAGAATCTTTCTAACAAATTTACTGGCATACAGTATGACAAGGATGATATATACCTCCTCTTGTCACCCTATGCTTTTAATTTTTATAGCTTAAAAAATTTTCATTCCTTATTTCATTCCAAGACTGAGTATGAAGTATAACACCATCTCTTAATTTTCTTATGAATCCATTTTATTGTAGAATTCATCATTCAATTCGCTTTAAAGCATTTATTTATTTAAATGCCAAATATTTCTCATTTCTGGTGGCAGAGACTGGGGCTACAAGGAAAAAAGTAAAAGGTTAAGGAGCTAACTTATCATCCATATTAAATATACACACATAATGTACTACTCAATGACTTCAATGTAAGGGCTGATCTTTCAAGTTCTTAGTGTATCCCCTGCCCCTCAAAATATAATATATTTTGTTTGAATTTATCTGTGTTCATTTTGCTTCCCCAATGGAATATAAGTTTCTGATGCACTAAGGGCAGTGCCTATTTTCATTATCTTTGTATTACCAGCAATTAGCATGGGTTACATAACTGAAAGTGTTCTCCTGGATTTTGAAACTATATATATGCAAGACTGAAGCAAAACATGAGAGCATTTCTATCCATCTCCACTGCAAACAATACAGAAAAATCACATTTAGGGGAATGGGTTGAGAAGAAAGACATTTAAGAAACAGAAGAAAGCTCTTTTGAATTTAAAAAGCCAAGCATTAAAGGCAATTTCATTTAACAGTTTTATTTAGGAACAGATGCCATTATCTTTAGTTAGAGACCAACTATTGTATTTCATCTTCTAACTGAATTTGATTGCAACTGTTACAGAGTGTTTATATTTTGTATCCTGCTTCTCCTCTCCCCCCATCCAAGTCTACACAAGGAAGGAGATTTCTGTTTTGTCAC
>JAQQSK010009807.1:0-12928 GCA_028658325.1 Potorous gilbertii | reverse complement strand
TCCACCTATCTAACTTGATTTTCAAAATCCTTTTTGAGCTCTTCCATGGCCTGAGCCCAATGGATATTTATTTCAGACGTTTGGGATACAGAGGCCTTTACTCCTATGTCTTTACCTGATGGTAAGCATTGTTCTTCCTCAACAGAAAGGATGGGGGGAAACACCTGTTCTCCAAGAAAGTAACCTTTTATGGTCGTATTTTTTTTCCCTTTTCTCGGCATTTTCCCAGCCAGTTACTTGACTTCTGAGATTCATTTCCACCCTGCCCAGATCCGCCCAGCTAGTGCTTGGGGTCTGAGATTTAAATACTGCTCCCCAGCCTCAGGGCTTTCAACGGGAGTGGGGTTGCTATGCCATGTGAACTTAAGTTCTGGTGCTCAGGTAGGGGCAGGACGGCCTCCCATTCTCTGGTCCCTCATTGGGCTTATGTGGAGATCTTCCCTAATGGAGCTCTTGCTGAGCTCCTGCCTGCTCAGGGAGCCTTTGGCTGCCACTGCCTCTGCTGCTGCCTCCCGAGGGGGCCTGAGTTATGGAGACACCCTGCTCCCCTCTCAGCCAGTCCAGAAGTCTCTCTCACTGACCTGTAGCGCCTGTGGGTGGAGGGACCATTGTGGGCACCAGAGATTCTGTTCCTGAAGCCTGCTCGGATCTGTTGGATTTGCTCCTATCAGTGTGGTGCGGCCAGGGCAAGGCTTGGCTCCGCTCCCGTCCAGTGCACGATGGACTTTTGGTGTCGGTTTTTCAGGGCTCTCTTGAACGGAAATCTTCTTCACTCTGTTGCTGCGTGGCTTTCACTGTTCCAGAATTTTGGGGAGTTCTTTTTACAGTTAATCCATGGGGTGTGGATTCGGAGCTAGCATATGTGAATCTTTGTACTCTGCCATCTTGGATCCTCCCCCCACAGCACCCTTTCTAATGTGGGCACACTATACTGAGTGGTCCTATGCCAGTGTCTCCCATGTTGCACAGTCAACGAGAAAGCTCTTCAGAGAGACCTTGAGAGTGTCCTTTTATCACTTCTACTGACCACCATTTGATCACCTGGCCCATATGAGTTCTCCATAAAATTGTCTTTTGGACAAGTGGACATTTTACATTTGTCCAATGTCGCCTGCCCATTAGAATTGCACTCTCTGAAGATTAGTTTGAATACTTTGCAGTTCAACTCAGGAAGAATTTCAGCATCTGGTACCTTAGCCTGCCAGGTGATCCTCAGAATCTTCTTATGACAGTTAAAATGGAAACAATTCATTTTCCTGGCTAGGAGCTGATAGATAGTCTATATTTCCCAGGCATACAACAATGAGGTCAACACAATGGTTCTATAGACCTTCAGTTAGGTAGTCAGTCTAATACTTCTCTTTCAAACTTTTCTTTGGAGCATCCTGAACATTCAGCTAGCTCTGATGAGGTGTGCATTAACTTCATTATTAATGCGTACATCCCTGGAAAGTACGCTACCAAGGTAAGTGTACTTATCCAGAGCATTGAAAGCTTCCCCATTTGTTGTTACTGATGGTTTCATGTGTGGATGGTGTGATCGTGTCTGATGGAACACCTGTGTTTTCTAGGTATTAATTGTTAGGACAAAATTAGCACAGGCAGAAGAGAATTGTTCCAAATTTTGTGGACTTTTGGCTTCAGAGGTTGCATTGAATGCACAATCATGTGCAAAAAGGAAATCTTGCACAAACTCTCCCTCCACTTTGGTCTTGACTTGTAGCCTTTTCAGATTTAAGAACTTACCATCAGTATGGTAGTTTCCCTTGATGCTGTGTTCATCATCATCGTTGAAAGCATTTGACAACATGAATGAAAACATCATGCTAAACAGCATGGGAGAAAGTGTACATCCCTGTTTGACTCCTTTGGTGACTGGGAAGGCAGGAGATCATTGTCCACTATCCAATACCACTTTGATCTCATGAAATTGATATACAAGACTAAGGAACTTCTCCATGGAATCTGATTTTGACGTAATTTTACATAATCCTTTACGACTAACAGTGTCAGTGTCCTTGGTCAGATCTACAAACATTGTGTACCTCTATTATACTCCTGGAGTTGTTGGGTATCAAACACTATATTGACTGTTCCTCAGTCCTTTCCGAAGCCATATTGGCTCTCAGGTGCAAGATCGTCTTCTAGGTGAAAGATCAGTCTATTAAGGAGAAAGAATTTTGCCAGCAATGAGTAAAAGAAAGAGACTGATGTGATTGTCGCAGGAAAATCTATTCCTTTAACCTTTATAGAGATGGGCAATGGAGGCATCTTTGAACTCCTGGAAAATAACTTCCTCTTGCCATAAAACCTGGAAAATTTCGGTCAACTTTTGTGTGAGCAATGATTCCCCTACCTTGTTAACCTCAGTTGGAATAAATCAGCACCAAATTCTTTGCCATATGAAAGGAGCCTAACATCCTTCAAAATCTCTTCTTCACTTGGAAGTTCAACTAAGGAAGGATTGACTCCAACCTGAACTAAATGGTCAATAGCCCCAGCATCTATTGACGATGGTCTGTTGAGAACACTATGGAAGTGCTTACCCCATCTCTCTAGGATCATTCCCTTATCGCAAATCAGTGTGGCTCCATCAGCACTGAGTAGCTGGGACGCATCATAGGTTTCTGGTCCCTAAATAACTTTCAGGAAATCATAAAGTACTGTGGATTGTTACTATCAGCATAAATCTGAATTTCATCTGCCTTCCTACTGAGCCAGGAATCCTGTATCTGTCTAATCTTTCCTTGTACTTTGCTTTTAGTGGAAATAAATGCTGTTTTCTTAGTGGTGGATGAACTATCCTACTGCTACATCCTGTGGAGTTATTGTTTTTCGTTTATCAGTTTCTGAATTTCCCTACCATTTTCATCAAACCGGTCTTGGTATTTGCGAGTGTTCTGACCCTGATGAGCAAATGCAATGGTCTATACAAAATCTCTGAAAGTTGCCCAATCCCTTTCTTATCCCCTTTTGCTAACTGTGTGTTGACTCAACTTTACTTCTGAGTTAGCAACAAACTGTTTACATTCAGAGAAGAACTCTAATTTGTTGACATTAATTCTTTTGATAGTCATTTCTTTTTGGGGGTGTCACTTTTGAATGCAAATAATTAGCTTGGAAAGGATAAGTCTACGATCAGTCCTGCACTCTGAACCACATATTGCCTTTGTCACTCTCTCATCTTGTATGTCTATTCTCCTTACAATCACATAGTCTATTAGATGCCAATGTTTGCTGCGAAGGTGCATCCATGAAGTTTTATTGTTTTCAGGTAAATGGAAAATAGTGTTGTTAATGAGATGGTAATGCAATGCAAACGTCTTCAGCAGTTAATGACCATTGGTGTCGATGTTTCCAACTCCATTCCTCCCTAGGACTCCTTGACAAGTCTGGTAGTCTGAGCCTATTCAAACATTTAATTCAGCCAGAGTTATAAGCTTGTCCTCTTTTGGCAAATTGATGATAAAGGTGTGTAGGTTTTCACAAAATTTTTCTTTGACTTCATCAAGGTTTGTCATTGTGAGAACACAGGCATGGATGATGGTGGCATTGCGTTTTCATGTGAGTGGAAATCGCATTGTCATGAGTCTCTCATTCACTACTTTCGGCAGGCATACCAGCTTGCTGACCAGATTAGTTTTGATTGCAAAACCCACACTAGCTTCACAGTGCTCCCCTTCACTGTGCCAACTCCGGAAAAATGTGTATCCAGCTTCAATTTCAGTAAGCTGGCCTTCATTTACCAACCTTGTTTCACTCAGGGCTGCTATTTGAATGTTATACCTGTTGAGTTCTCTTGGAACAAGAGAAGTTTGTCTTTCAGTTCTACTGAATTTTGTGTTGTCTGTTAGGGTTTTCAAGTTCCATGTGCTGATAGTGAGGGGAATCATATTTAAATATTTTTTTTGTACATTTTGTACTTTTATTAGAATGTCTTGACTGCATAGTGGGATTCTCTGCCTGCCACGGTAATCAGACCTGAGTTGAATAAGCAGACAATGTTTAGGGCACCTTTCCTAGCTCCCTTCGTCACACCAGGTCATGAGCAATGTGATCCTTAAAAGATTGCTCCAACACCCAGGGTTCTGATGAGTTCCACTGCTGCTTCCAATGAGAAACAATCCTATGGTCTGGGCCTCCTGTGTGAGGATTTCTGACGACAGCTCCCAGTGTAACTGCACCTACTGCTACATTACTTGCCTGTCACAAGAGGACTTTGAGCCATAGAAGTAAAATGGTAAGAGTTACGTCTTTTGACTCATGAGTAAATTGGATTTAAATGATGAAGAGCTGCACAAAGTCGTCAGCCTCACTCTCCTCTGAAGTCATCATAGTTCAGTAGTAGGACAGAGTCAAGAAGGCTGATGATGGCTTAGGATACAATGGATTACCTTGGCATCTTCAGTGTTTACCCAAGCTTGAAGCCTTCCATATTGCCTACTTCAGCTGCCTTCATGATAATAGGAAAAAAATTGTTCTCATCCACCCATTCCACCAGAGGAATTCTTCACATGCTTGAGGAAGATACCCTTTACCTTGCCAATGGGTTTGAGACCCCTTGGTTACTCTCAACCTTGTTTGGTACATCTGCTGAAACTATTTACCGGGTATAACTGCTGTGCATGCTGTAGCTTCTTGCAGTCACAGGTGAGAGTTGGGTGGAACAGGTGGAAAAAAGTGCTTGGCAGTCATCACACCAAAGGTACTAATCCACTCTGAACACACCTTACACTCCCTAGATATGAGTATGAGTAATATAACAGAAGCCTGGAATCCAGTGCCAGCAAAAATAAACTTTCATTTTCTTTTTGATCAGTTGTTCATCTAATTTACTGTCTGTCAGCTGAGGAGCTCTCAAAGTTACCCTGACAGCTACTTCTTCAATATATCCTTACACGTCCCCTCAAACTCTTCTTCTAGTTTCCTGCATTGGCCTGTACTGGTGCAGTTTGTGTTAGGCTGTATTCCATTTCTTCCCATGCGTGATAGACTTTTGCTGCTGACCTTCTAGGTTACTTTGGGCTGGAAATCTGTTTCACCCTGTCCTCTTGTTGGTTCTGCCATTACAGAATTTGTTTTAACTCAGGAAAATGAGACTTCCTGACTCCTGGCCCAGGGCTTTATCCACTATGCCATCCATCTTTACCAAACCCATACCTGTGATTGTTTTACAGCTCTGTCTAACACTTTGTGACCCTGTGCACCATAATTTTCTTTCCAAGAGTGCATAAGATATTCTTCACAAAGATAATGAAGTGAATTTTCATATCCTTCTTCAATGGATAAGGCAAATGGAGATGAAGTGATTTGGTCAAGGTCACACAGTTGAAAAGGACCTGAGACTGGATTTGAACTCAGGCCTTTTTGACACCTGGCCAAGTCCTTTTCCCTCTAAGTCACGTGGTTGACTCCCCCCAAAAATGTGTTATTAAGAAAAATAATGAGAGGAGCAGAATCAAGATGGAGGAGCAGTAGGACTCTACTTCCCTAGCTCTCCTCCAATAGCTCACACAATACCTGTAAAAAAATGACTCTAAAAAAATTGTAGAGCAGCACAAGTCACAAAATGGCAGTGAAACAGATTTCTAGCCCAAGACATCCTGGAAGTCTGGCAGGAATGGTCTATTGCACCAGACTCAAAGTGGAGTGCAACCCAGCCTGGGCCATACACAGACAGGAATGGAGTAGGCTTCATGGCACGGAATCGTGGGTAGCACATGCAGTTCCCAGATATTTCAACTCACAAATGTCAAAGACTGCTTCAATGGTCAGTAAGTAAGATCGTTCACCTGGGTGAGAGGGGAGCAAGGTTCAGCACCAGCCTTGGCCCTAGGGTAGCAGGAGCCACTGTGGGAGTAATTCCACTTTTTGAGGCCACAGTCTAAAGGCCCTGGAGGAATTCTCCAGTTGATTTGAGAGGCAGTCCTATAGTGAGGAGGAGTGCTGGCGTGTGGGAGCTAGCGTTGGCTTAGGAGAGGGAAACTTACTCGCAGTTCCAGGGCAAAAAAGAGTGCTTGTGTTTGCTCACAGAACAGATTGCAGGCCAAACGAGAAGTAAAATACTCTCTGTTGATTGTACCACCTAGAAGGAACTGATAACTTACAGATCCCTAGATATATCTCAGAGAACAGCTGCACAAAACCTCTGAATCCTCGTGTGGTATAACCTATAATTGACAAAGGACACAAAAGCCAAATAACTGGCTGGAAAGAAAATTGACATAAAAATGGAAAAAATAAGACTATAAAAGGTTACTTTCCTGGTGATAAGGTATTTTTTTTCATCGTTTCGGGTGAGGAAGAACAAAGCATACTATCAGAGCCAGACATAAAGGCAAAGATTCTACACCCAAATCCTCCAAAAATATGCAATGGTCTCACACCGTGGAAGAGCTCAAAAAGGATTTTGAAAATCAAGTAAGTGAGGTGGAGGAAAAATTAAGAAATGAGAGTGATGCAAGAAAATCATGGAAAGTCAGTCAACAGCTTGCTAAAGAAGACCCAAAAATGTTGAGGAAAATAACAACTTTAGAAGTAGACTAACTCAAATGGTAAAAGAGGTCAAAAGCTAAAGAGAATAATGTAGAATTGACCAATGGAAAAGAAGGTTTGAAAGCTCACTGAAGAAAAAAATTCTTTAAAAATTAAAATGGAACAGATAGAAGTTAATGAGAGACCAAGAAATTATTAAACAAAACCAATAGAATGAAAAACAAGATGGTGTGAAATATCTCATTGGAAAAGCAACTGATCTGGAAAATAGATCCAGGAGAAGTAATATATTACTATTAGTCTACTTTAAAATCATGGTTAAAAAAAATAGCCTAGACCTCATCTTCTACGAAAATATAAGAGAAAACCGACCTGATATTCTAGAACGAGAGGGTAAAATAGAAATGGAAAGAACTGAATGAACATCTCCTGAAAGAGATCCCAAAACGAAAACTCCTAGGAATATTGTAGCTAAATTCCAGACTTCCCAAATCAAGGAGAAAATATTACAAACAACTAGAAAGAAACAATTCAAGTATTGTGGAAATATAATCATGATAACTCAGGATTTAGCAGCTTCTACACTAAGAGATAGAAAGGCTTGGAATATGATATTCCAGAAGTCAAAGGACATAAAATTACAACCAAGAATCACCCACCCAGAAAAACTAAGTATAATACTCCCAGAGAAAAAATTGAATTTCAATGTAATAGAGAACTTCCAAGTATTCTTGTTGACAAGACAAGAGCTGAATAGAAAATTTGACTTTCAAATATCAGAATCAAGAGAAACATGGAAAGGTTAACAGGACGGAAAAGCCTTAAGGAAATTGTTAAAGTTGAACTGCTTACATTACTGCATGCAAATCTGTTATCTGTACCTTATGAGACCTTTCTCGGTATTAAGGTAATTAGCAGAAATGCATACATATGTGTATGTATGTATATACACAAATATGTACGTACATACATACATATGTGTATGTATATATATGTATATGTGTATATATGCATTACAT
Organism: Potorous gilbertii; assembly: GCA_028658325.1. Classification (NCBI taxonomy): domain Eukaryota; kingdom Metazoa; phylum Chordata; class Mammalia; order Diprotodontia; family Potoroidae; genus Potorous; species Potorous gilbertii. The sequence goes on along the minus strand of JAQQSK010009807.1, from coordinate 5,414 downwards.
ATGCAGGTGTGTATGGGGATATATGTGTATATTATATATGTGCAGGTATGTGTATACACATGGGTGTTTGTGCGTGTGTATATAGATATGTGTATACACACATAGATGTATATATGTGTGTGTATGTATATCTGTGTGTGTCTGTCTCATAAATATATATATGTATATTAGGAGACAGGGGACACAGGGTGACCTGATTATGAAGAGAGAATACCTAAAAAAATTAAATTTACTGTTGAATGGAATGTATTAACAGTAAGAGAATGGAAGAGGTAGAATGTAGTAAATCATCTTACACAAAAGAAGGAAGCAAGAGCTTTCTCAATGGAGGGGAAGAGGGAGGTATAAAATAGAATAAGTGAACTTTACTCTTATGAGATTTGGCTTAGGAAGGAATAATACACATTCAATTGCATATGGAAAACTGTTTTACCCTGCAGGAAGGCGGGGGGTAGGAAGGGAGTAGGAGAGGAAAGATACTAGATGGTATAGCAAATTGGGAAAGGGATAATCAGAAGCATACACTACTGTAGAAGGAGAGGTTAAGGGAGACAATGAAATAAATGAGGTAGTATAGGACAGGGGGAAATGTGACTAGTCTTTTACAACACAACTACTATGGAAGTGCTTTGCATTGTTACACATATATAACTTATATTGAATTGCTTGTGAGTGGGGAGGGAGGGAGGGAGAGAACAAAGAACTCAAAGCTCTAATAATAAGTGTTAAAAAATTGTTTTAGCATGCAACTAGCATTTAAAATATGCAGGCAATGGAGTATATAAATCTATTTTGCCCTACAGGAAAACAAAGGGAAAGATGGATGGAAGAAGTGTAAGTAATAGAAGGGAGCTCAGACTCCAGGAAGGGTAGGATGGGTTCATGTTGTCTGGGATGGGGGATGAGGAAAGATGGGGAGAACATTTTGGCTTCAAATTCTTGTGGAAGTGAATGTTGAGAACTGAAAATAAATAAAGTATATATAAAAAGAAAAAAAATGATGTATATCATTTCACTCAGTTGATTGTCATGTGGCATGGGTAATGTATATACTCCAAAGCTTTGCAAATATTAAGCATCCATAGCTTCTAGTTTAACTTTCTTCAACTGCATCCAGGCAGCTTTTTCAAAATTCAAAATCAAGTAGGGTGCTGCAATTTTACCTGAACATTATCTAGTCTCATTGCTCGAAGTACACATTCAGAAGGAATGAGGAACCTTTCATTTGCCTTTATGGGATTGGGGGCAGAATTAATAATGCATATTAATCATTTCTCTTTTATTCCTGCCTCATGGTAGATGAGCAGTTGTTGTAGTATTAACAGTATGCGTTCGTCATAAACATTTATGCCCTGGCGTTTGGCTGATGGTCAGTTTACTTACTGAAAATGATGCACTTTAATAAGGGGCTATATTGCTTTGCCAGTGGTTTGAGGTGCACGGGGACATTTGCTACATGCCCTAAACCCAAACTAGACTTCATGCTTATCGGGGATTAGGGTGTCATTATTCCAACAGCATGGATGAGTAGCAAGTCACTTGTGTAGAAGAATTCCAATATATTTGATTGATGATTGTTAAGACTCATTGTCTGATGATAATTATGATGATCATGGTGGACATAAGGAAACATTACTAACATGTGTACACCAATTAATACCATGTGTGTGTATGTGTGTGTAGAGAGAGACAGAAACAGAGACAGAGGAACATACAGAGAGAGATAGAGAGGAGTCAGAGATAGAGAGTGAGAGACAAAGACAAAGACAGAGACAAAGTGATTCTTTAAGGGTTAGAGAATGATTCAGAACATTAACTCATTTCATCCTAATAACATTCCTGGATGGTAAGGACAATTATAAGTTACCAACCCAGGATGACATAGCTAATAACTATCTGATGCCAGATTTAATCTTGGGTCTTCTTGATTTCTGTAATGCAAAAGTCATTTAAACTTACTTGCCTCAGTTTTCTATAAAATGAACTGGAGAAGTAAATGACAAAGCACTACAGTATCTTTACCAAGAAAACTCCAGATGGCATCACAAAGAATTGGACACAACTGAAAAAAAAATACAATTGAATAAAATCTTGACTCCAGGTCTAATGTTTTAGCCACTGAACTACCTCCTTGCAATGACAATCTACAAGCATTTTTTAAAAATCTTAAATGCACCAATACATATTTGAAATAAATGCTAACGACAAGCTCTATAATATTATCAAAGCATAGAGTTCTGTGGGCTATGGGAGGCTTAGGCAGTAGAGAAAACTGTGGTGATGTGTCAGGCTGCTTCTGGAATATGTCTTCTGTGAAACTTGTACCTTAGTGGATGAGTTCAGGAACCCTAAAAAACCCTTTGCCTATGTCAGCATCAAGCTATCTGAAGGAAACCTGAAGAAATGTATCTCCTTTGAGCAAGATCAAACTGAAAGGCAGGATTTCACAGGTTCAGTGGGTCAAAGAAAGCATCCTCCCCAGGCTATAGGCTTGTAAAGGAGAGACTGCAATGCAGAGAAAAGCCAAAATAGTGGCTCCCATGTGACACCACAGCAGATCCAAAGACATGCTTGGGGCAGAAGGGAGTCCCAAAATTCTACTGCTAACAGAAAATTCTATTGGTAACAGAAATCCCAGGACCCAAGGATCAGTATGTGAGTAAATTGGGAGAATGGTTCTTGTCCTTATCCTCAGAAGCTGAAATAAACATACATTTTAAAATATGAACCAACAAATATTGCCAAACCTAAATAATTTTGAACAGAACGTCACCAATAGTGTCCCTACTTCTAATATCACTAGAAATTGGAAGAAAATAGCAAGATGAATGAGAGATGACAAGAACAGTTTCCTGCATTTGAAACTCTTCTACTAAAAAAGTGAACCTGAAACTCAATCATTGCTCTTCATCCAAGTCTGCAGGATGCCTTGATGTGCATCTTGAGTCCATTTGATCACAACAGCTGAATGTTCAGTTAGACCTGTTCACCTTTCCACCTCTGTGTCCTCTAAATTTAAGAATAATTAGAAGATAGAAGTGGTGTTTCTTCAGACTTCAAAATCACCCTTTGTCAGAAGCAAAAATAGTATGTCTATTGATGTTATTGATGCTGAAGATCTGAAAGTCAGGGTAGCAGAATAGAAATCACCAAAATACTACTTTCCTAGAAACAAATAACATCAAAAGGGATTCCTTTGAAGTGGTCAACAGTGATTTCAAACTGAATCCAACCTCTTCAAGGAAGAACGCAAACTCTTGGGTAAAACAGTGGCAGTCATCTTGCTGAAATGGACCAAGAATATGATTTGAGGGACACATGAGTTTATATTCCTACTTAGGTGCCTATTCATGACTTTGAATGGATGCTTGCTTTCTGGAAAGTGAATAAAGAGGAAGTAGAGGAGATAAAAGAAGCAGAAAAGCCTGAGGAAGAGGAGCTCATTGCTTAATAAAACAAGAAAAATAAGGGAAAATGCAAATGTAATTAAAACTTTCTGCATGTCAGCAATCAGATTTTGAAATGCAGCAAAGAAGAAATGATTACAAAACAGTTTAAGGATAGTATTCAGTATGATCCAAGAAGACTTAGCCATGCCAAGTTTAAAAGAAAAATAGTCCCTGAGGAAAAGGAAAGCAAAGCCAAAAACAGAAAGAAAAGAGATGCCAAGAAGCTGCTCTAAATGCCCAAAGACCTATATTACAAAATCTGTGTTCATTTGAAAGAGTAATCCAAAGCCAGTCAGCATCCCCTGGGAGGAAAAGCCACTGAGCCTTGTCATCGAACACCTGATGAGACAGAGATCACCCTAGGAGTGTCTCAAGGATTTAACCTTCTCTTTCTTTATCCTGGACATGAGTGAATTCAAGGATGAACCTTAAAACATTGAAGCTAGGATGCCTCGGTGCAGAACCTGTCAAGGTAACTTCTAGGACAGTATCTCTAAGGAAGATAAGGAAGAACTTGAGTCTTAAAACTGCAAAAAAGAGTAACCTAGGGGGCGGAGCCAAGATGGCGAAGTAGAAAGACTCACCTATGCCAGCTCCAAACCCACAGCCCATGGATTTCCTCTAAAAAGAACTCCCAACAAATTCTGGAACAGTGGAAGCCAAGCAGCAACACAGTGAAGGAGATTTCCATTCCAGAAAGCCCTGAAAAACCAATTCCAAAGGTCCATCGCGCGCCAAACGGGAGTGAAGCCCTCCCCTGCCCTGGCCACGCCACCCTGAGAGGAGCAAACAGATCCGAGCAGGCTTCAGGGACAGAAACTCCAGTGGCCGCCGAAGGTCCCTCCACCCACAGATGCACAGGTAAGTGAGAGAGAGGGGTTGAGAGGGGACCGGGGTGACTTCGGGACTCAGGCTTCCTCGGGAGGCAGCTGCAGCAGCAGAGCCAGCAGGCAGCCAGGGGCTGCCAGACCAGGCAGGAGTTAGGCAGCAACTACATTAGAGAAGGTCTCTGCATAAACACCCTGAGGGAACTGAACCTGGGAGGAGGCCCTGCCCCCTCCTGACAACCTGATTTAATCTTACCCTGAATAGCAGCCAGGCTTGTTGCCAAAAACCTTGAGCCTGGGGAGCAGCATTTCAATCTCAGACCCCAAGCACTGGCTGGGAAGACCTAGGTCAGGGGTGGAGAGGACTCTCAGGAGTCAAGTCACTGGCCAGGAAAAGGCCCAGAAAAGGGAAAAAAAATGAGGCCATAGAAGGTTATTTTCTTGATCAGATGCTTGCGTCGTTTCTCTCTGACGAAGAAAAAAACTGCTTACCATCAGGTAAAGACATAGGAATCAAGGCCTCTGTATCCCAAACAGCTGAAATAGGTGTCCCGTGGGCTTAGGCCATGGAAGAGGTAAAAAACGATTTTGAAAATCAAGTTAGACAGGTGGAGGAAAAACTGGGAAAAGAAATGAGAGAGATGCAAGAAAAGCATGAAAATCGGGTCAATACCTTCATAAAGGAGACCAAAAAAAAAGGCTGAAGAAAATAACACCTTGAAAAATAGGCTAATTGAATTGGCAAAAGAGGCTCAAAAAGCCAATGAGGAGAAGAATGCTTTCAAAAGCAGAATTAGCCAAGTAGAAAAAGAGGTTCAAAAACTCACTGAAGAAAATAGTTCTCTCAAAATTAGAATGGAACAGATGGAGGCCAATGACTTTCTGAGAAACCAAGAAATCACAAAACAAAATCAAAAGAATGACAAAATGGAAGAGAATGTGAAATATCTCATTGGAAAAACAACTGACCTGGAAAATAGATCCAGGAGAGACAATTTTAAAATTATGGGCCTACCTGAAAGTCATGATCAAAAAAAGAGCCTAGACACCATCCTTCATGAAATTATCAAGGAAAACTGCCCTGATATTCTAGAACCAGAGGGCAAAATAAGTATTCAAGGCATCCACTGATCACTGC